>JAJOOR010003521.1:0-33813 GCA_036250505.1 Solanum acaule
CCAAAGTTCATGGCTGCCCTCCACAATTTCATACCTGTCATGATCAATTAACAAGTATAAGTGGGTATACAGAATTCAGTAGAACCGGTTAAAAGATGTAAAGGTTCTCAAAGGAACCACTGTTTTTCTTTTCTTCTTCTTTTTCTGTTTATTTCCTTCTTTTTCTTCCTGTCTTTCTTTCTTTTTTTCCTTTAAGATGCCATCATTTTAGTAAAAAAATTCACATTTGTGTGGGCATGCTACAACTCCAAGCAGTCAAGGCATAGGTAGTTTCCTAAGCTTATATCTTCTTCCTATCAAATTTCTGAGAATTAATTCGTAATACTATGAATCTTTTATTTCTTCTAGGTCATCTATATGCAGCCTTGTCTGACAGTTTGGGTTTCTTCTACATCCTTCAATTTTATAGCTATTGTTATTGTTCAGGAGTTCACAAACACAGATAAACAGATCTGCACCAAAATAGATCCAACATTTTTGTTCTTTCCTCACGATCTATCCGTTGTCTCACCTCTTTGAAGAATCTTGTAGTTAATATTCCACCTGAGTTTAGCTATCATATAAGAAAAATCATGATAAGCCCAAGGAACCTATGGCCATGGCATAGCAATTATTCTATATGACCATCTAATCTGTGTTGATAATATTTTACCACTGAGCATGCATAAGAAGAAGACTTGTTTGTAGCCAAAAATTCCACAAAGTACTTTTTGGAGAAGAATCCAAGAGCATTGTAGAGAAAATGAACAGAATTGATGGAAGGTGTTACACAAACTATCTGGTTTTAACTACCATTCTGATTTGGCTCTTCGTGGATCAAGAGGTAAACGATGACCAAGCAATATTCGGACTGCACGAGCCTCTGACGTGCTTTGGTCGGATAATCTCAAACATCTTGATCGTATATCTCCAACAGCAGGACCACCTAAATATTCACGGTCAACTTTTCTATCTTTCATTCGTGTTGCCAGAAAACATGCATAAAGAATGATGCAAAAGCTAAACAGGGGAACAAACTCATTAACATAACTGTAGTCAGCAGATAACCAACAGTCATACATCACTTTATTTTCTGAAGAAACTATATTTTTCTCTTTTTTTTCTTGGGAAAGGCCTAAAACATTACTAGCTATAGTCGGAAAAGTGTTGTGCACTTCTCCCAACGAAGATTTAGTCATCATAACTCTTCAGATATCAGTCCACAGCAAACTAAAATGAAATGTAAACTATCACACACCCAAATATATCTCACGTGGGGAAGTCATGTGCTATTAGTGCCTTCTTTTTTCTTCTCATCGGAGTTATTTCACAAAGACTTGCCAGGGTAAGGAAGAAGAGGAGAACAAGCACAATGTGGGGAAGTCATGTCTTATTAATACTGCTAACACTAATTTTCAGATGAACCAGTTTAGTGAACACAAATAAAGAGTGCCAAAAAGGAAAGATACAGAATAGAAAGGACTGGAACTTTTAACCATACCAAGAACACGAACAATTTCGGCAGTACTTCCTCCGTCATCAGAAACAGGGAGCACATGAGCTACACGTGTAGTTAGATTCTTAAGCTCTTCAACCACACCATTAAATGCAGTTCCACCTGTAGCAGTAGTAAGTTCTCAGAAAGTAATCATCAAGAGTCTTGATGTATAATACAACTACACCTTCAATATGAACCAACTTGAGGTCCACCACTATATGAATCCTCGATGACCATGTCGCCACACTTAAGCTCATTCCATACCAACATCACACAAAATAAAAATAAAAAGTACTATGTTCATTAAATTTTCTACTGGCATATAAATCTTTGACAGGACTAAAAGACTCCTAGAGTAAATGTACTAACATGAAAAAAACATATTCCCAACTAATTCATATCGCTTGTATAAATCTTTTTCTTCCATTGTACCCTATTTTTGGTTAGGTCTACATGTATTCCTAGAGATTGTAGGTCTTCCAACACAATTTTCGTACATGTGATTTTAGACTATGTTGCTCAGACTTCCCAAAAATATTGTCACACACTTGTCAGATCTTCAATAATTTAATATTTTTGGAGGATTGGACACACACACTCATCGACATTTTTTAAGAGCCTGAGCAACATAGAATTTAGTCCTACTTTGTCCGCTTTTAATACCTTCATGCACCGCTTTTAGAGCCTGTTTGGATTGGCTTAAAAGTTGGTCAAACCTACTTGAAAGTTATTTTTAGCCTTTTGAGGGTGTTTGGCAAAGTTAAAAATAACTTAAAATAAGTTTAAAATGACTTTTAAAAAGTTAAAAAGTAGGTACTCCCCTACTTTTCATTTTTTAACTTAAAAGTTTCTAAAGTTTGACTTTTTAAAAAGCTACTTTTAAAAAAGTTAAGCCAAACAGGCTCTTAATCATGTTGGTGCAGGAAATGATATTAAACCATCCCAAGGGACCTTTCAATTTATTCTTGATGGGCCCAACTTGCACCTTCTATCGAGTGAGATCATCTTTTAATCTTGTCTAATCTTTTTTTTGATAAGGTATCTTGTGTAATCTTATATGATCCCACATCCACCCTTAGCATCAAGTATTTCTATGATACTCATCTAGTGGACTATGTCACTCGAGCTATCCAAAAATGTTGCCACACCCCCGTCGGATTCTTCAAAAATACACTATTTTTGAGAATCTGACACTCACCGATTGAAAATTTTGAAGAGTCCGAGCAACATAGCTTGTGAATATTTGGACTTTACTGATCAAACATTCACTCCCATATCACATTGTTGATATTATAAATGTTTTACAGAACTTACATTTTGCTTTGGTAAATATCTATATTACATTAAGCTCCGGTAGAACTTCTCTTTTTCAGCTATCCTATTTCTATTCTATTTGTAACATCTTCATCTATGACACCATTACCTTGGAAGATCAAGCTTTAAAATCTTAATTGTTTGCATTAAGGCAGCACAATCCAGTATATTCTTATCTCAACCTCACTCTTCTTATGGCAACTAAACTTCTAATGCATATGGTTAGTCTTACTTCTACTTATCCTAAAACCCTTGCTCTCTAAAGTATTTATCCATAGTTCAAACCTTTGGTTGATACCTTCATTGGTTTTGTCAATTAGCACAATATCATCAGCAAATAATATACGCCATAGGACCTCATCTTGTATTGTATTAGTTAGTTCATCTATAAGATTACAAGTATGGTGTCAATACTGATTCCTGGTTTAAACCCACGATTATGGGAAACTCCTCTGTGTCTCCAACTATAATTCTTGCACTAGCCACAGCTCCTTCATACATATCTTTATGGCATTTATATATTCAATATGAATTCCTTTCTTATCCCCAACACCCACCAAATGACCTTTCTGGTACTTTATCTACTTCCTATGTTGATATACAAACATTTTATGTCAAAAAAATAAAGCAGAAAATAAATGCTGAACTGGGAATGATCCAATTATTTTAGATGAAATTGCATATTAACCGGACAAAATCCAATTCCTTTAAACTTCAAAACAAAATGCAAATTCTAAACACTGCCTACGTTCTCTACCACATTTGGCACTGACAACCAAAATGTTATTGAGAAATAAACTGATATTGCAAGTAACATCATAAAGCTTCATTCCTCTGAATTAGTACCCAAAAACACTAGCATTCAAAATACCCAATTCTCATCTCAGTAACAATAAAAATGAGCTTTTTGGTTTGTGGGTACTTTTCAATATTCAACATTTACATACCCCACCAATCAATTAAGCAAGTAATCAACAATCTTGCCAACAAAAAACGGAAAAAGCGCAACATAGGTACCTGAGAAAACAAGAATAGAAGGTTGATGAGTAGTGGAGGAACTAGTAGAGGAGCAATTACAGTGACGAGCAGAAGAGCAATTAGAGGCCATGAAGGAGAAAGAAAGAGATCTGGGGGAACCTGAAAATGGGGAAAAAGTGAAAGGAAAGGTATATAAAGAAGAGGGCTTAAGAAGTGGAGAGGGTCCCAAATAACTGTCCGCCATACTTGTCGCTCTCTGTTTATACCATACACAAACTCCAACTCTCCTTAGCTTTTACTAATGCAATACCCAATTCTTACACATGCACCACATTCAAAGATACCATAAATGGACTCTCCTGGAAACAGACAATTCTCTTCCTCTAGTTATTTTTCTCCCTTTCTCTTCCTTTTTTGTTTCACTTTTGCCAACAAATGAATATATCTTCTTTTTTAAAAAAAAAATCAAGAGAGTGAAATATGTATGGTATATATTTGTATTTCATAAAATCACCAAAAAGATTGCTCTTTAGGAATTAAATTAAAAGATATCATCATTTTAATTATAAATAAAACATATTATTTGAAAATAAAATGAATATATTACAATATTAAAAAAAAAACTCATAGTGAATTGATATTCAAAGAGCTAAACAGATATTGCTTGAAATTATAGAAGGGGCGAGGAGAATGTATATAATGGGAAGTTGAATAGAGAGATTGATTATTAAAGCAAATTAATAATTGGGAAGAGAAAATGATTTATTTGGGTGTATAATATAAAATAGCAAGTATGACACTAAGAATCGTATCGAATTAAATACATATGTTAGCTAAAAAAAAATGAGAATTTACATAGCCACTCCAATTGAAGCGTAGTTGTTATTTGTAGCTAAAAAAGTATCCACATTCCTATAAGCACACCTTCACTGATTCTTCATGGGTAAGAATGGTTGAAATTAGAGAATTTGGAGATGCAAACATTTGTGACAGTGGTGGCAAATGGGTGGGTTGAAAGTTGGTCAACATAAAATGGGTAATAATTCAACATGCTCATATTTGATATGGGTAAAAATGGATTGGGTAACAAATGAGTTGGGTAAAATACTAGTTTATCTATATTTTACTCATATTTTCATGAGTAAATAGTACTCTACTTAAGAATTTAACATGGAGAAAATATTTTAGTCTTTTTTTAGATAAAAAATGTTTAAAATGTTTCATTTAGTTTTATTGTATCATAAAAGTAAAAAAAATCCTATAGCTTTTCAATATTAAATAAATTTATGTAATAACAAGGGGAACATATTTTTAATTTTAAAATAAATGAATATTTGCATTTTAGAACTAAAACATGCTTAATGCACTTTAAGCAATGTCAATAGTACATGATTTGCTTATTTTACACTATTATTTATTATCCAATATAAAATTAAACAAATAAAAAAATATAATTATAATTAACAAAAGAAATGTACATTTAAAATATATTTTTTTGGAGGTCTAAAGACTTCACCTTTTCAATTATACAGAAAAATAATTAGTTTTATAGAAGAACATAAAAAGGAAGAGAAGTTACAATATTTTTGATGATATCATGAATTTTGAGTGAATAAAAGTTAGAAGTTTAACTCAATTGGCTAATTCATATTTTACCCATGTAAAAAGTCACTCACCCAACCCTTTAAAATATGAGCAGGTTACCAAAATATGGACCCATTTTGCCGATACTAATCTGTGATGAGACATTGTATCAAATGATGCTGCTACAACTTTAGAAAAATGCTGAGGGTGGCCAAATGAACTAGTTTTGACCAGAAGTTTAAAAGCTTCATTCGCCATCAGTAACATGAGTTATAATACGATATGATGACACAAAATTTACCTACAACGAAAAGATAATAACCGAGGCAAAAATATTACTTATACTCATCAATAAAAAAATATGAAGCATTCATCTCGAGAAGAAGTATAGTCAATGAGAAAACTGAAAAAACATATTAATCTGATTTGACTAAAGAATGTCAAAAAATCGTCAAGGAAGTTCCGTTTGGAGCTTATTACTAAATCTCTCTCAACTGTTCCTGGAGCTTCATTTGAAGCCTATTTGCCTAGATGATTGTCGCTGGATGAGCTCATCTGTTTAGATGATCTCCCAGTCTGATTCATAAAAGCCTTCTTGTGACAATTCTAACTTGTCAGTTGGAGAAGATATTGTCTTGCCTTCTGCATTTGATTCCTCTAATAATACAATGAGATCCTCACATTTGGTTGCGTCCTTGTTTCTCTGTTTTTCTAGTTTCACCTTTAGCATTGCCATATTTTTCTGAAAGCAAAACAATCACAAGTCAATAAATGACTACACACATACAAACAAAGGAAGGTGATATGAAGTAGCCGAAACAAATTAATTTGTGAGAAGAAAAAGTGGCATCCAATGCAAAAATATAAAATCAAGGGGAAGGCAGGAGGCAAGACCTTGTGAGAGATATGAGCTCCATGGAATTCAGAGCCTGAAGAAAAATCATCTTTATCCACCAGAACACAGTTTCCATCAAATGCCACTTCAGGAACCGAGTCAATAACTAGTTCATCTACAAGATGATCCACAGACGCTCCTGCATTGTTTATCCATTAGAAACACAGATGTTAAAGGCCAATGATTTTTCAATCTTACAATTCTCCTTTATGCATGTGAAACAAGGAATGATAGCTTAACCAAGAAAAGAACTTAAGCGCACACACTAAAGAGTCATGTCTGGTCAGCATAAATCAATTATCAATTCTATGTAGTGTCCTGTACAACTTCTTTTTTTTTGATAAATAGTTTTACATACAGCAATTACCTAGTCCATCAAAGCAATGCTTTCTAACTGAGCTACTACTTACAGAACGATTATATTATCAGCACAAAAACAGAAAAAAAGGAAAGTAGCCAGAGCTACCAAGGAAGTATTGCCATACAAAATTGACAAGAAACTAAAAAGGTTACTAAATCAAATGGGACTTTTCTGATTGAGGGAGAAAAAGTTGTACAAAAAGGGGAAAAATTAGCATCATACAAACAACCAACAAGAAGATATATCAGTCTTAAGACTAGGGAGAACATACCATTTGATACTGCTGGAAGTGCTGTATTAGAATTTATTTCGTCAAAATCAAGAACACTTTCTTGTGACTCAGTAGAGTAAATTGAACAAGTTAATGATGGAACATTCAAAGTGTTGGCACCATGATCTGTGAAATCTATAGTTTTCCCCTCTTGCATAGAAGGGTCAAATTCTAGGCATTCAACTGATGATGCAATTGTCGAAGATTTGGCAGGAACTTCAACTCCTTTATCACCCTCACAAGATAATGTCATTTTTAAAGTTTCCTCAGTAGAAGCAACTTGTGCTGAACTTTTACCAGTAAAACCTAGTATATTTTCCCAATCCTCAATAGACATCTTCATCGCCTTATCTGCTGTTGGCTGAAGTGATGGAGCAGCATGCACTCCTTCCGTGGCTTCCACAGCGAGCTTGAGGGAAGACGAGTTTGAACAGGAAAGTTCATCCTTGCTATCTTCTTGCACACTGATGTTTGACAGCTCAGAAGCCGGATGTTGTTCTTCTCTATTTTGTTCTGAAGATAAATTACTGGTCTCCTCCTCGACAGCTGACAAAGATCCTGGGAGTATTTCTTGAATAACCCCTACACAAAATTGTTTCAGACTTGCACTCGCTATCTGGAATTGGCTTTCAACAAAATTAATCTGTTCCTGCCAACACACAATGAATGAAACTAGACAAGCATGTATGAAGGAACATCATAAACTGGCAGAACCTAATTTTAACATCCAGACTCACAAAAAAACTAGAGGTTTGCAGATTATACATGATACCACAATTAATAGTAGCTGAAGTCTACCATCCATTATTTTTGCGGGAACAGAAAGACTAATAAGAACACCAAAGAGGTGGTATTATGGATGAAATGTATATCCGTGTATTTTTTGCATATATGTGCATGAAAGCACCAATTGCAATGTCCTCCAACATGTACCGATCTACACATTTTAATTTGATTTGCAACAGATAACAAAACCGAGAAAAAGGAAAGCTAAAAGAAGTAACAGACTAAAAGCCAAAGAAATAAAATGGCACTTAAGATGTACGGAAGGCCAACAAATGATACCTGAGATCTAGCATCAACTTCACAACACAGATTTTCCAGCTTTTCGCCAATTTTGTCAAACCAGGCTCTGCCTCTACTTGTAAAGTCCATTAGGAACACAAACATCTGAATGATTAGAGTGGTCAGTACATAACACAATTCCTGTTCTAAGGCAAAAGAACCGTAACCTTCAATTCAAACCAACAAGTATGAACAATAGGGGTACACGGGATGAAAAATAAGAAAACTGCTTGTATAATTGAATCACATTGAGCAACAGGCTGAGCTGCATGTGGATGTATAGAGTAATTCATCCATGTCAATACTAATGACGTTGCACCTGCTTGGCATGTTTACTCTCCCAAGACAGAAACCAGTTACAAGACAAACAGAAAGCTAGTAATGTGCTTTAAGCATGTCGTTGCACTCGAAAAGGGATGCATCTTTAAGTGCAACAAAAGCATACCCCACTGTAATTTCACTACCAAAGTCTGGGGAGGATAAGATATATGCGGACCTTATAGACCCTTAGCTCAAAAGAAAAGTTATGTAGATAACGGTTGCAAGAAGAAAAAATGGGAACAAAATACGAAGATACAAAGCAAAATGAAGTAACAGATGGTAGAACAATTAGAAGCATATGAAACTACACTATTACCAAATATTACTACTAATACGGAGAAGAGGATATGTGACTAACCCCTCTGCCTCTCCCACCCATTGGACAACCATACTCTGCTACCTACTAACCTTCTACCCTAATTTTCGACCTTCATACCTTAGATACCTTCCTATCTAAGGTTATGTACTCAGCAAGTCAAAGTTGTGTCATGTTTTGTGTTATCACTTCCGTTGGTTCTTTTTCGGCCTACCTCTACCTCTCCTAACTCCTACTATAGTCAATCTCTTACACCCTCCTAACTGGCACATCTGTCGACCTCCTCCTCACATGTACGAACCATCTCAATTCACTTCACTCATCTCCGCCACGAAGGCCACTCTCACCTTGCCCTATTTAACTTTGTTTCTAATCATATCTCTCCTAGAATGCACATATATCAATGTGTGTCTCTCCTAGTATGCATGTGAGCTAATACAATAACAAGAATTGGAAGATGAGACTTATCTGACATTCAAATATAATTGCAAGATAAACGAATGTAGGCACGGGATACAGGAGTGTAGTTCAAACAGCTGACACCGCTATTATGGTGAATACCTTCGATTGATCAGTACACCACGCATTCAGATACTCATTGTTGAATGCACCTTTCTCCTAAGTACAAAATTAGTTTTTAATTTCAACAATCACCCCTTTTTTTCTTTACCACAAGGCAATGTGTCGCATCAAGTGAAATTATCCCTATAAAACGTTTGAAACCCCATAAATAGAACTATACTAAAATTGGACGGATAGAACTCAAGAGTTTCAATGTTAATCACAAATTCGAGGAAAAAATGTATATACTTATTCTTTTGTTCAGTTGATGCAATTAATGGAATCCGAAAAAGTCTATAGTGTTCTGAAAAAACAAACAGAACAAACAATATAGCATGAACGAAGCAGTTCATAATATAATTCTCAGAAATAGTGATAAAAATATTAATCAAGATCAACCCTTGAATTAAAGTTCATAACTTACCTGATGGAGACAACAAAATCGAAAAAAAAATTAGATTATAGTAAACGAGGAGTAGCCTAATATAAGTAGGAAGTCACTTATACAGTAGAAATCTAATTGTGAAAGGACTAAAAGGTGTTTTGGAGGTTAAAAGCTGATCAAATTTGATTTTAAGTATTTTTTTAACTTTTTAATTTAATTTAGTATAAATTAATTTTGATTCTCAAATTTCTTTTATACCATAATCGTGACAATACAATTTCAACTAAGAAAGTAATAGAAATTGTGATATGAATAATTACTTAAATATGTATTTTCAAATTATTTTTTATATTTATATTTAAAATAAAATATGATTATTGAGAACTGCTTAATTGATTTTTATATTTATATTTAAAATCAAGCTAAATATGTTAATGTTTTTTTTCTCATTTAAATGGAGTGGTATTTATCTAATATTTTACATAATTCATATTTCCTATATACAATTTTTAAAATGATGCAATTCTCACGTGCACGCTAAAAAATATGTTAGACTAAATTCAAAGCTTTGATCCTAATTACTCTATATTTATTTATATCTATATATTTATATACGAAAAAAGTATTAATATACCTCCAAATTATTATAATGGTATATAAATACCTTTATTATATTTTAAAGTCATATATATCTTTATCGTTAATTTTCTGATTTCGTGTATACTCTTCATATATATTCTTAAGACTAACGAATTGTTAGGGTTTTACCCTGATTTTCTTACCTTATTTGAAGTTTATTTTTTCCTAAAAGTAAAGTCAAAGTATTACCATAAATGCTTTAACTTTTTCTGAAAGAAAAATATAATATTCTTCCATATTTGAGTTATTCTTTCCTTGGAAGAAAAGTTTGGAACTCTATAAATTGAACTCTTCTCATATCAAGAACACAATATCATTCACAAATGTAGGCGTTTAAGAGTATTGTTTATGGGAAGATTTTATCCTAAACATATTTATAATTTTTTAATATTAGTTTTCAATATGTAGGTCGCTTGGCCAAACCATATTAATAATATGTCTTTAGTATGTTTTTATTTGTCGACCATATGATTTGCAATTGTAAGCTTCTGCATGACGCCCTAATCACTTTCGAACCCAACACGGATGAACTTGTGGCATTATAACAAAATATTAAAAGTGAAAATCTATGACTATGTAGTCTTAGGGGTCGTTTGGTTTGAATACAAGTTATGCTGAGATTATTTTTTGTTGCTTGTTTGGTTTGTCATATTCAAACTTATATTCATGGCATAATTTCTAAGAATAAGTTGTTTGTTTACAAAAATACCCTTTGTTGACACCCAATTTTGACCGACCTTTAACCCTTTTGGAAATGCTATTCGATTAAATACGTATTTTTAAAAAATATGTGAAATTTAAAATTTTAATCGATTTTGTCTAAAATTATATAAATTATTGTAGACACTATTAAAATATGTTAAAATTATTAGCATAACTCGAGATAATTCAAATGTTTTTTAAATTTAAGTAATTTTAATTATAGTATTTTGTAGTATTTCAATGGGATAGCATTTCTTTAAATCCCCTCAAAATCATTTAAATGTTAGCCTATTCTATTCTAATTTCTTTCAATTTTAGCCACCTCAATTTCAATTTTATTTCAATTATAGCCATCCTTTCATTTCAATTCTAGCCAATTTTATTACAAATTTGGCCATTCCAATTCTCAATCTAATTTTCAGATTTTTAATTCCATTTAATCTCATCCGTCCATCTTTTAAGTTAAATCCTAGCCGCTCATTTAAACTAATCCTACGGTTCAGATCAATTCTCCTTAACTTTCCTATTTTAATCAAAATATTTCCCCAAACCTTAACCTAATTCATTCATTCTTGCTCTTCCTCTCTCAATCAGCCGGCCATCCCTCTCT
Source organism: Solanum acaule (assembly GCA_036250505.1). Taxonomy (NCBI): domain Eukaryota; kingdom Viridiplantae; phylum Streptophyta; class Magnoliopsida; order Solanales; family Solanaceae; genus Solanum; species Solanum acaule. Next base: position 11,480 of record JAJOOR010003521.1, read on the forward strand.
CTTCTCTGATTTCTCCGCCAGCAGCAGCTGCTACTGCTGCCCTTCCTCTCTTCTCCTCCCCTTCTCGTCGCTGCTCCTCTCTTCTCCTCCGGTGAGAAACAGCAGCCAGCAGCTCCAGACGGAAACAGCCAGCATCCAGCAGCTCGGCCAGAGCAATCAGCAGCCTGGCGAGACGACGCAGCAGGCTCCGCCAGCAGCAACAGCCAGCCCAGGCGGACAGGCAGCACCAGTGAGCCCCGACGAACAGCAACATCAGCAGCCGGACAACAACTCCAACGAAGCAGCAGCTCCGTGACAGCACTAGCAGCAGCGACTTCAGTCAGCAAGAGCAGCCAGCAACAACTCCGGCGAGCTTGGCTCCCCTCTTTTCTCCTAGCTCCGACTAATCTGGCAAACAAGCATCGCTATGCCATTGAAAGTGAAGCATTTTGATAAGGACAGATTTGTGCAAATCTGTCCCAGGTATTTACTCTTTTTAGTCTTAAATCATCATATGTGTGGGCTGTCAGTTCTTGAGATTTCGTGTTCTCCACTTTGCTCAAATTAGCCAAATGTTGTACCTAGATTACTATCATTATGCTTTCCTCATTTTAAGAATGAGCTGCCCATGATTCATTGTGACTAATGCTTTACCATTAGTTAATAGAATAAGCTTATTCATGTTTAGTTCGACAAGGTTCTGGGTACTTTAAATTTTGTGAAAACATTTTAGTACGTTGACTATTTCACCGTGGGTAGTAAACTCTGGCATGAGACTGAGTTATTTACGGCGGAATTCATGCGTGTAAGATATAATTTTGGCATATGAGTAAAATCTGGCAATTAGCAGAATCACTAATTGATATTGGCTTCATTACGAGCAAATTGCGAGAAATAACTTTATACTTAATTGCATATGGCAAGCGTATATTAATCTGTTAGCTTATCACTATTAGCTAGGACTTATGTGGGCTGTATATATATTTTCTTTCCTTGAAGGTAGTCAGTCCACTTTGGCTTGATTTTATTTTATTGCATTGATTCCTAGTAATTGATTCGTGTTGCTTTAATTAAAATTGACAGATTCTTATTTGTTTATATTTGGTAAATTAAATTTGATTGGTTTTCCTTTGAATAAGGAAAATATATTATAATTGATCCCTTTCCTTTATTGTATGTCCTCTTACTCACTATAAAAAGAGACCCTCTTCTTATTATTGAGATACTTTTTAACCATCAGAAAGACTCTCACACACTTTTCCACTCACACACACGGAGATCCTAACTTTGGCTCACATACTCTAATTCTAAGAAAAGAAAAGCATATTATTCTCTACTTAAAAGAAAGGTTTTTCGGTGAACATTCAAAGTGCTATCTCTACTTAGTATTGATGTGTTCGAGTCTAGTAGTGGATCAAGTTTGTCTTCATTGCTGTTAAACATATATTCTGCTTAACCGGTTAGTTATTTCTCTATTAGTTTAACTTATGTATTGCATTGTTCAATGGATATTGTATGTTTGAAATAAATAAAGGAAGCGTTCGGGTCAGTTCTCTTCTCCCCTTTATATGTGTATGATTGTATATGTGCAATATATGGCTTGAAGTAATATGTAGGTTCTATCCTGCTTGGGTTCAAAAATAAAATAAAAATAATTGTTATTATATGTGTTGTATTACTTGGGTTGCATTGTTGCTTTCTTTAACAGGGTTTGAACTTAAGGGTTCAAGACATGAAGAGTCGCCTAGGGCGGGATACCCGAGAAACTAATTCTATTTAATAGTTTATTTTTTATTTGTATTATGTCGTTTATTATGTCTTTCATTCGATTTGTAATGTATTGTATAACTCTAAACTCTCCTATATATGAATAACTTGGGGATCGTCTAAGGGGGAGGGGGATATATGTGCTAACTGTTTCTTTATTTTTTATTTTTTTTTACGTGTGATTGTTATAAAAATCAGTCTATATTCGCTTAGCTATAAAAACTGGGTAAATGTGTTATAACAACCGACCTAAAATCAAGCCTTTGTGAGATTGTAATTTTTGTTTTGTGCTTAATCTGAAATAAGTCAATTTGTAAAATTTAAGATTTTGCCTCCATGCTAAAATCAGGAAATATGCTTACATGATAATATTCATGCTATTATGTGTAGAAATCTATGCCTATAATTTGTTATATTTTTAGCATGCTCTACTAATCTTTTAGTAGTTTTATGTATGTCCGTTAGTTTTAAATAATTAGATTATAATAACTTTTGTATGTTAAATTCAGATTCTAATAATCTTGGTGCTAATAAATTAGTCAGATGTTAATAATTCTTTATATGGTAATAACTTCTAAGCATGTCCTATCACTTATAAAAATTACTTTCAGCATATTAAATAATTGAAATAAATTTGTTTTGAATAAATGACATTTGTTCTCTAATATATGTAAAGTATAAGCATAGTAAAATAAAGGTAGAAAGCATGCCTATAGGATCTAAATAATTTTCAATATGTTTTGGGTTTAGAAATCACGCATATAGGTTTAAACTTTGTTACATATTAGATACATATCATGCCTATAGGGTTTAATAAGTTGCTTAAAAGAAATAGATGTCATGCCTATAGTTTTTGACAATATTTTCAGTATGTTTACAATTAGAAATCATGCATTTAGGACTCACTAAGATCATTGTGTTAATTAACCAGTTTAAACAACTTTTAGCATGATAACAGCTGAAACTTTTGTTGCGCATTTTCTGCAGTTAAATAAAACCAATAAACTATTGTCAGCATGCTAAATTGTTTTAATATCTGTTGTCCGATTAAATCTTGCTAGAATTAATAAATTTTTGCACTATTTTGCCGCCTAAAATCAGCTACTAAATCAGCTTCTGCATCTAACAAACTGATGGGTAATTGAAATAATGTTTTGCATTAATAATAGATATGCTACTGCGTCAAAATTTTCTGCACCTGTTATCATTGTTCTGCCCTTTTTAAAAAAATTAAGTAATAATCACTTTTGCACTTGTATCAATTTTCTGCCCCTCTGAAATTCATAAAATAAATCGTTATAATTATGTTGTTAATACATGTTTGTATGCACACACACTTAGCATGAAACCTTTCACTTTATGTGTGTTTGCTAGCATGTCTAAATTAAAATCTAGAGGCCAATATGAGACCCTATGTGCTAAATGCTCGTCTAAATTGTTTGACTTGGTGTCTAGGTGGGCCTATTATATTTTATTTTGTCTAAATTCACCCTAATAGTAGTCCAATGCCTCTTGGATCTTAAGCGGGGACGCTAGGCACCTCTTAGAGACGAAAAGCATGCGGTGGCGGGGTAGGGGTAGTTTAGGCCCTACGGAGATGATGACATCGACTCGGTCTTAATGACAAACCTTGGTTTTGTCTGTCCCTACGAGAAATCGATCGAAATAAAGAAAGTCGAGTGCTGATCCGTAAAGTCCCTCAGAGTCTCCCTTTTCCTTATCCCTTTACTTGTCTTATACTTATATTTATTTGGAGTAGTTTAATTAAATAAAAAAATGATATTCACTTATATATTTGTCTGCTTTTCTATCTTCTCGCTATTTCTTTTAAATTTTATTGTTGTTAGTTATTTGGTATTATGTTATCACCTAGTTTTTGCATGCTTAATTTATTAAATAAATAAATAAATTGATCTTAATTGTTTAATCATAGTATCACCTAGTCATCATGCTAATTAAATAAAATAATAATTGAAGTGACCTTATTTGCTACTTGTAACCCCCAAATATTGCATGAGATACGGTCGGGACCCACATTTGTGGACCTCAAGGGATGCCTAACACCTTTCCCTCGAGATAATTTGAACCCTTATCCTGATCTCTGGTTCGTTGACCCTAGTTAGACTAGTTTAGGTTAGATAGGTGCCCTAACGCGCCTTAATTCGTTAGGTGGCGACTCTTCAATCACCCAAAGCCCAAAAGAGTTGTTAGGTCGTGCACCAGAACCCGTTTTGAGAAAAACGGGGCGCGACAGATGGTCTGTGGGTATTGAGTTGTCATGGGTTCAGCTCGAGACAGTGAATTTTAAACCCTTTTTCCACACATTCAGCTCGAGAGAGTGAATGAACTAAAGCGTAGGCTGTTCTTATTTTGCATGTTTGTCGATGCTCGAGAGAAATCAGCTTGATTTGGGGTAAATTGTTCGAGAGAAAGTTTACCTCCTCTATTGTCTAGCTTATTCACTAATTTACAGTTATTTCCTAACAGTTGCAATTACCCATTTGTTTGCATTAACCTATAATCGAATCACATCCCAAGAACCTGCCTCATTATTGTCATTTTCGTATTGATTTGTTGTAGTTGATAATTGAAACCAAAACCCCCTTATTTGATATTCGTGTCAATCCCTGATTTGAATCATGTTTTTATTCATAAATGTCTATTCCTATGACTGACTTGATCATATTCATACTTTCCTATTGAATCTTAAATACGTATCACTCCCTGTGGGATTCGACCCCAACTCATTTAGTTGGATTATATACTGATTAGCGATCGTTGACACTTAGAATTGGATGAAGCATCCTTGAAACGTTAAATCAAAATGGCTCCGCTGTCAGGGAGTGGTATTGGTTAAGATTCTTTAGTTAAGTTGAATTTTGTTCTTTTTAGTCATAGTTGAATCTACTTACTTTAAGTTTTGATTTTCATATTGCTTGTTTAGAACAAAAGAAATGAGCATGTCTTGTAGCAACGGTGACCCAATGGACCACACTCCTTTGAGAATGATTATTCTTAAGGATAACATCCTAAGGTTCAGGCAATTGGAGGGTGAGTCAATCCATGAGTTGTGGCTGAGATTTAAGTCATTATTGCTGCAATGCCCAGCTCATGGAATCTTAGATAAAACGCTGCTAGACTACTTCTATAGAGGTCTTGGTTCGGAGAACAGAGAAGTGGCTGACCAAATTTCTCCAGGTGGTCTCTCACGACTACCTTATGCAATAACAACCCAACTCCTTGATCATATGGCCAAGACCAACAGAGAGACTGAGAAGGGCCAGATTTTGGTCAGACCGTTGATTCAGCTGGATCTCGTGGCCAAACAAATTATGGAATTGGAGGTACCGGACAAAAAAAAAGATCGGTGCATTCCCCTTCATTAGCATGTAAAACCCAAGGAATACGAGAGTGGACAAATAGAAGAGATACTCACTCATTCTCCATAAAGTTGAAGAACAACAAAGTATTGAATGAGATAAAATAGAATGTCTCACTGCTGAATCAGATGACTGCATCCCATTCCATATCTATTCAGCTACTGGAGACCCAAATGGGTCATGTGTTGTCTCATCTCTACTCCATGAATCAAAATTGAGTAGGGAATTGCATCGTGCCACGACATTAACTAAGGCACTTCTTGGGAGGCAACCCAAGTTTTCATCTCTTTAGTTTTGTTTTAGAAATAATTGTGTGTTGATTTTGCAGGGTGAAGTGTAGAATGTGTTTGAAAAATGCAGGTTGGTGAGCACACTGTCCAGTCAATGAGTGGTCGAGTGGGTCGGTGAGCCCGACTTGGACCGCCGTTGGACTCAAGAAATTCTAGGGTTGGAGTCTGTGAAACTCGGCGAGCCCAAGAGCAAAGCGGCGTGTAGCCAAACGGGTCGACGATCACGACTTTGTCTGCCGTTTGGACCCTCACATTAACTGGAGGTCCTGTAAAAATCAGCATGGTAAGTGACCACTCGGCGTGCAAAATTAATGTCGTCGAATGGGGGAGAACTGGACGGTTTTATAGGCCAAAAGTTCAAAACTTCAAAATCTTTCACATTCCCTCACTTTTTAACTTTCCAAAATCACACCCGCACTATATTTTTCTATAGATTTGTATTATTTCTGTTTGTTAGTCGTCGATTGTTTGTTTGGAGTTGGATATCTTTGCCGCCTAACATTTCAACTTATTTATTCGACATTAAAGGTTTGTTTTTCCAAACCCCGAACTCATATTTAGCAATTTTACTCATTTGCAATTGATCTTATCTTAGTGATGTGTGATGGGCCTCTATGATCTGTAATTGTGTGCTTGTGTGCCTGTTTTAATTTGAATATCTTGCCTAAAATGGGTAATTGTTGATTTCCCAAATTTTTGTGCTTTAAAATTGATCGATATTGTTAGGTTGTGCTAATTTGTTGTTGGGTCTGGTCGGGTGAAGTCTGAGTAGGCCTTTGGCTCCTCGTTTTAATTGCAAATGATTTTTGGAACTTTCTGAAATTTCTTTGCCACCTTTTGTGTATTTAATTGTGGCTGTTCTTATGCAAATTTGAGTATCGATTATGATCAATATCGATGACTTGAATAATGCTTTCAATGAAACAAAAATAAATGTGCGGCTACGATGAGGCCAAATGAAGTTACATAGATAATATGTGAACTTTTTGCATCTCATTGTGACTAGCCGATTATCGAATTGAGTCTCTTGTGATGAACATTGCACACTAGCGAAACTGTGGAGTCTTGTTTGATATTGGTGCCAATGCCTTGTGTGATGAGCTTACTGTGAACCTTGTGTGATGACACCTAGAATTTGCCCTGTTGGTCTGGTTGACTAAGTGATGCAAGCTCTTGAAATGATCTTAGGTAACAATTTTGAAGAGTGAAATAATTTGACATTATACCTCTTTTGTGGCCAACCTTGTGAGTGTGTGAACTTTGCTTGAACACCCTTTGAGCCTTATTCTTTTTTTTGGAAGAAACTTGATGCAATTATGACATTTCTTCACCCCTTCACCCATAATCCTCATAAGATGTGGTTTGTTGAAATAGGCAACTTAGGTGGGGGTGTGGTAAAAAGAGAAGGTAAATCAAGAAGTGCAAAGAAGTCCCCTTGACCCATGGTTTTGAGAAAGATGGAACCCCTCCATACAAAAAAAAAAAAAAAAAAAGAAAAAGAAAAAGGGTGAAAAAGTTTTGAAATAAAGTTGTGAAAGTACAAAAGAAAATGGGGTGTCCGGTAGTCCATGAGAATTGAATAATGGAGTGACTTTTGAGCATGAATGAGAATGATGAAGAAAAGGAAATGAAGTGTTGTTCATACCACATTTCATGAGGATAATAGCCACTGAGCCTAAATGATCATACATTTACACTTAGCCCCGTTACAAGCCTTGAAAAGATCTTTTTGATCTTGAGTGAGCTGAAACAAGTGTTAATTGGAAAATAAGGGCAAACCTATGGGTGAAGTCATGCATATGTTCATCGTTGTGAGTGTGAGAGTTGTTTGTGATTCTGGAGCTATAAATTGTTGAACAATTGTGTGTGAATATGGAATCATCTTTGTGTGAGGGAATTTGAGTACCTTTGTTGAGCTTGAATTTGCATTTGAAGCAAGTATTGTAAACTTGAGAATCTTTGATAATGGTGAGTCACAACTTGAATCTTTGAGTGCACAACTGATCTTTGCATAAGTAACTTGAGTCTTGTTATGTGTATTCATGATTGAGTCTTGTGTAGTTTGAGAGATCCTTTTTGAACTGCTGAACTTAAGTTTTACTTGAGGACAAGCAAGAATTTAAGTTGGGGGTGTTGATGAGTCCAAGATATGGACTCATTTAAGGCTTTATTTATATAGGTTTAGTGTCCTCAAATGCTTGTTTTGTGCCAATAACTGATGTAAAACCCTTGATTTCCAGGTATATGGATTGAGGAACAATGCAAGGACATTAATGTGCAAAAAGGAACGAAGTAAGTTGAACAAGTGAAGAAAAGAAAGCCTAGTGATCGCCAAGTCTACTTGGTGAGTCGCCGAATGACTTCTTAATTGCCTAAAGTTCCAGTGTGCCAAGCTCTGAAGGAGAAAATCAAGTCGATGGGAGAAATGAGCAGTTGGCGGATCGCCGAGTGGTTTCGCGATGCAGTGTTGAATCACCCAAAGTTACAGACCTTGAGGATGGTGAAGGCCAAGACAGAAAAGTGATGAAATTGGCTAAAGGGCGCATCGCCGAGTGGATCGGCGAGCCCGACTTACTACGCTGAATGGCCCTTCACAACATATTATTGGCGACTATAAATACAATTTTGAACATTTAGTTTAGTATCATATTTTCATTACATGGAATTTTTGGTTGAGTTTTTGAACTCTGAGTATTGAGACAAGTTTTCCTTAGCTTTGAAGAATTGAAGTTTTTCACTTTTGAGAAATTGGAAGTGGGTCTTTGAGATTCTTCAATTTTGACCTTTGTAAAGACGAAATAAATCGCACCCAGTTGATGGAAACTCAATTTGGTAACTATTTTTTTATATTTTTATGATGTCTAGCTAAAACCTTAATTCTTGGGATGTGATTATGGGCTAATTTAGTTTATGGATATTGCTAATTATTAGTTTAAATGTTGTTTAGAAGTGATTTCAATCATTAATTGCGGTTTAATTTAATGAATTGTAGTTGCAAATGCAATTCTACCTTTGTTTTGGCTTGCTCGAGAGAGAGGTTTTAAAACTAAGATTATTAATTGATGATATGTGGGTATTGAGTTGTCATGGGTTTAGCTCGAGACAGTGAATCTTAAACCCTTTTCCACACATTCAGCTCGAGAGAGTGAATGGACCAAAGCATATGTTGTTCTTATTTTGCATGTTTGTCGATGTTTGAGAGAAATCGACTTGATTCGGGGTAAATTGTTCGAGAGAAAGTTTACCTCCTTTATAGTCTAGCTTATTCACTAATTTACAGCTATTTCCTAACAGTTGCAATTACCCATTTGTTTGCAATAGCCTATAATCGAATCACATCCCAAGAACATGTCTCATTATTGTCATTTTTGTATTGATTTGTTATAGATGATAATTGAAACCAAAACCTCCTTATTTGACATTCGTGTCAATCCTTGATTTGAATTATGTTTTTATTCGTAAATGTCTATTCCTATGACTGACTTGATCATATTCGTACTTTCCTATTGAATCTTAAACACATACCACTCCCTGTGGGATTCGACCCCAACTCATTTAATTGGGTTATATACTGATTAGCGATCGTTGACACTTAGAATTGGATAAAGTGTCCTTGATACGTTAAATCATTGATCGGTGTATATACCAAAAGATCAGTGGGAGGAAGTTTATATTTTTAGCCCTGTATGTTGATGACATTTTACTTGCTGCTAATGATTTAGGCATATTGCGTGAGACGAAAGACTTTCTCTCTATGAACTTTGAAATGAAGATATGGGTAAGGCATCCTATATGATAGGGATAGAAATATTCTGTGATAGATCACAAAGATTATTGGGACTGTCTCAAAAGAGGTATATCGACAGAGTTCTAGAGAGATTTAACATGAACAATTGTTCAGCAGGAGTAGTTTCTATTATAAAAAGGGACAAATTTAATCTCATGCAATGCCAAAGAATGATGTAGAACGAAAAGAATTGGAAACAATTTCTTACTCTTATATTGTTGGAAGTTTGATGTATGTTCAAACTTGCACAAGACCGGATATTAGTTTTGCAGTCGGAATGCTAGGAAGATATCAAAGTAACCCTGGAATTGATCACTGGAAAGTTGCAAAGAAAATCTTAAGGTACCTGAAAGGAAAGGAACGAAGGATTACATTCTCATGTATAGGATATCCAATCACTTAGAAGTTACTGGATACTCGGATTCAGATTTTGATGGATGTGTTGACACTAGAAAATACTTGTTCCTATTAGCTGAAGGAGTAATATCGTGGAAGAGTGCTAAGCAATCTTTCATTGCTACATACACAATGGAAGCATAATTTGTGGCATGTTATGAAGCCACAATTCATGCATTATGGCTGCAAAACTTCATTTCAGGACTTGGAGTTATCGACACTATTACCAAGCCGCTGAAAATTTATTGTGATAATACTGCAACAGTATTCTTTTCTAAGAAAGATAAGTACTCCAAATGTGTCAAACATATGGAATTAAAGTACTTTACTGTCAAGGAAGAAGTTCAGAAACAAACAGTGTTACTTGGAAATATCAGAACTAATCTCATGATTGCAGATTTGTTAACAAAAGGCTTACAACCAAAGACATTTAAAGAACATGTTCAAAGAATGAGTCTTGGTTGTACTTATGATTGATACATTTATGATGTTTCAAATTATGTGTTTCTAATATACATTAATGAATTTCTTGTTTCTCATAATGGTGTATAGATTATTGTTTTGAGATATTACAAGACAACTCTCTATGAGACATTATTGTGGACCATAATGTCATATGTTTTATAGCTTATGAACCTGGTATGATGAGTTGCTAATGTAGTAATATATGGAAGGAAATATATATGTAGCTTAAAATTTATGTACAACCGCCATAACTCGCATTAGTAGTTTGTTTTATTGTGGTATGTATGATGGACATTATAGAAGAGATTTATTATACACGCAACTAATGTTTATGAAATATTAATGTTATATGGTCATTGGGCCAAGTGGGAGAATGTAAGAATTATTATTAATTATTTCTTACTTATGGTCAAGTTTACTTGTAACCCAAGTAATACCATAAATAATATTTAATAGGAATAGATCTCGTTTGTACATTGGTTACTTGATGGACGTACCAGATTAAATCATAACCTCTATAAATTGGTCCTCCCTCCACCCATTAGGGTTACCACATATTCTCTACAATAATTCCATCGCAAACGGTTGTGGTAACGTAAGGCTAAGGCAAGGAGGTAGAAACCAATTTACGACTAACGCTTCCGCTTCTCTCTGTGATTTTGTCTTCCGCATCAGGTATATGCCCCTAACGATCTCTATGTAAGATTATCATGTTCAAGCTCCTGATATTATGAATTAAACATATGTATACATGTCCATTATGAGTTAAATAATAGTTAAGTTACCACAAATATATAATTAAGAAAAAAAGATTCATATAATATTTATTATCACAAAAGAGATACTCGTGTTATAAGTCCAAACTTTAGAAAAGGTTTATGAAATTATCTTTATGGTTAAAGATGGTGAAACATTTTCGATTTATAAGTAGTTATCATATATAATTTTTTAGACATTTATATCAAACACATAGAATAAATTATCATACTTACAAGTTTATCTAAAAGAAACGCAAGTTAATTTCACATTTCTATATTTAATATATGTTAATATTAAAACAGAAATTGAATGTAAATATAGATAAAGGCATCACTCACGTTGCCACATTGGTAATTAAAGCTATTAATTAACAGTACTTTAAGAACAATTTCTAACATGCTTGTTAACTTTGCGGAGCATATTCTCTTGATTCTTAAAGAAAGATGTAGTTGGCAAGCCTAACACTAGAATTCGAGTAAAAATGATAACTTTATTTTTTTATCTTGGCTGACTTCTCTTAGCTTTTTGTATAGCTTTAAGTTCTTTTTTTAGAACTTTCTTTTTGAAAGTTGATACAATGAATAGTAACCTCCTCTTTCTCTTAGTGTCTTTGATAAGCCAGAGTGTAAGGATGAATTTCTAATTCTTTGGGGCAAAAATATGCTAATTACAGAGGATGAATAATGTCACAAGAGGCTTATTAATTAATACCACCCGGTGCAAATTAAATGACAAGTTTAGGTAGTATTAATTAATCTGATCAACTAATATGAAATAGAGAGAAAATTTTAACGATATAATTGGATTTAAAATTTGGTACACGTACAAAGGACAAACTCTTAGATACGCGGTGTTGATCCCCATGACATTTTAAGTGGTTGGCAAGGGTGAAAATTACTACACTTTCTTTGAAATTGTTTGTTTGACAGTCAAAGGAATCTATGTCCCTTCAATCTTCATTAATTATCACTGTATTTTTTTAATTAAAAAAACATGCGCACACTCACACACTTGAAAAAAAATGGATTTAGCTACAACCTATCGTTACGTTAATGTATTCGTAGCTAACATAAATTCATCATTAAATAAAATTAACGACGAATTTTGTTCTATGTTTTTTAGAAGTGACAAGAGAGGGTTGAAAGTTGGGCGAAAGCATTATTGAGTTTAATTTACTCTTAATTGTTCCTTTTCTTGTAATTCTTCAAGTTATTTCTTCAAACATTATGTTTTAGGTGATTTCTTTAATTTACTCTTAATTTATGAGTCATTATTTATTTATTCATTATCACAATTCCCATACGTTGTTTAAATGCATGTTGATTATGACATGAAATCATTCTATAGAAGTGGTGGTGCCCTTGGACGACCAAGGGTATTCCAGTAATTTCCCTTATGAGCTGACCTATTAACACAGTCCACCTGCTTCCCCACTGGGTTTCCACGTGGGTCAAACTTAAGAACTAACCCAACTAACTCACGCGTGCCCCTTTCCCTGAAGTTGTACCTTCAATCTTTCCCACATATCTGTATCGTTTGACTACATTCTCATCTTTTTCTTCTGAGTTCTTTCAGGAATTCTTGGTTAGTTTTTTTTTTTATATTCATGTTAATAATTCTATCTTATCCACACATGCAAAGTTGAAAATAGATGATTGTTACATGTAACTGTATATTATTTTGGATTATTAATTGTAGATGTTTTTTCTACTCTTGGAACTAATTAATTACTAACAATCTAATTATCTGTGAAGAATTCTGTAATATTAAACTTCACGGTTTAAGCTTGGGTCTTTAGTGCTTTATTCTGTCTTCTGATATCAATAGTAAGATATATTTGTAAACATAACTTTATGGTGGTGTTGTATTTCATAGTCTCTCACATTTTTTGTTCAGATGGTTCTTCTCTCTGCCTTTCTTTTAAAAAAAAAAAAAAATTCTCTGTTTTTTCATTCCTTACTATGAGAGGTTTAAGCTATGAAGATGGATGAACCAAAGGTGTTCGATGATATGTCCGAAATAACTTAGCTATTTGCTAAGAATCTCTATAGTTTCTCTTTTGCTATTAGCGAGTAAATTAGGACTGTGTTTAATGATGTAAAGTTAGGAGTTTCTTCAATTTTATTTACTATTGAATTTCACAGGCTCCTCAAAGTCAAATTTGCTCAACGTGAAGAAAGCGGAAAAATACATCACTGTTACAAGTAAGTTTTGGACCTTTTTAGTCTATTATTTGATAAGGTATAATATTAATAGTTGTTTGCTGTGCCTCCCCTGCAGTATTACTTTTCTATCTAATGTGATTTTTGTCACTCTCCTTTGAATTCTTTTCTTACTTCCATCTATCTATTTTCTTTAAATTCTTTTCTTATTTCTAAAATTTATTTGTGTATCAGAAAGCAGGCGCACCTTCAACCAGTATTTTGTATCTCTACCGTGTTTCATGGACAGAAAAAAGGGAATGTTTATGGGGATTTCACGTTTTTGACTTCAAAGTTACCCATGGGAATTGGTAATTTGATCAAACTTAGATATTAGGAGTAATATTTAATCCTTTGTTAAGCTTTGCGTGGTTTTAGGTTCTGATATAATCAAGTTATTTAGAAAGAGAAGACAATACGAGGACCTTACATCAGCTGCAAATTCTATCGTCGGAGATGTTTCTTGTGTACACAATAAATGTCATACAAAAGAGTAACCAATTTTAGCAATTAAAGATGTAATGAAGGATAAATCATGCTTCATCTTACTACTTTTCTCTGGTTATGTACACATGTACGTCCAATAAATCATGTTAAAATTCTGTGACTCTCCTTTGTAAGAAGATTTCAGTAGCTCGTTAGTTTTCAAATGTAGCTTAGACTTTGGATTGGAGAGTTGATCTCCTAAGTGGACATCTTAACACATTTCTTTGATAGTATATTCGCAGAGCTGATTTTTACTTTCTTTATAGCTCAAGTTTTAATTGTAAATAACTTCCTTTCTTTCATATTTATGTTCTCTCAACTTACAGACTGGACGTGCAAGTATAATGTTGATTCTGAGACTTTCATTGTCCAGTGATAGCTTCACAAATCGAGAAAGAAAGAAAGAATGATGAAGGTCTGGTAACTTCACATCTAACTTTCAAAATCTCTCTAAACCATATTTCTAACACTGTCACACTAGAAAGGCTCAAACAAGATATAGAGCGCACAGCTGAATAAAAAATATTGTCACACGAAAGCCCCCAACGATGGCAACAACATATAGCAAAGCTTCTGTAGCAACCTAGCTAATGGGGGATATAAGCCCCTATAGAACTAGAAAGAATGTTTTCAGGACGCCAACACCCAAATTTAATCCAGAAGTTGTATGTCTTTGCCCATAATTGAGATACTTGCAACCTTTCTATACAATTAAGCACGGTGAAAACTATTATTTCTGGAGGACACAGTTCTCATATAAAACTAGAATATCATTCTTGTTTGCATTCTTCAGTTGGAGCAGTTCAACACCAAAATTATGCATTGTAAGCTCCTGCTTTAGTTTATGCACTGTAAGCTTCGTAATCCTCACCATTTGGTTACGTTGTTCACTATGATCATCGTTATCTCCCCTTCATATAGAAACTCTTATCTTCTAGGAAAGTAAACTTCAGGGGACTGGTTGTACTCTTGGACCTCTTGTTTCCTCTGGCTGGTCTATCATTTCTATCCATATGACTGCTTTAAGAATATTTTGTATTTTTATTATTCCATCTAATTTCCTAATTTCATTCATGTAAGGATACTTCCTTTCATACAATAAATCACCGTTAGAAACATCTAATGAATAGTATACCTTACAGTGTTGGCTGAAGCATAACATGTGTGGTTCAATTTATTCAAATAGTATTTGTTTTCTATTCATTTGTCGATGTTTTGTGTATACTGCTAAGAATATATGGGAAGACATTAGGGAGACATACTCTGATGTAGAAAATGTCTGTCAAATTTTTGAGTTATCTCTCCACATTTCATGCCTTTTTTGTCTCAATTTCCAAGATTTACAGCATTATAGTGCTGGGGGACTTGTGTTAGTTTTGAGATATCTCATTTTCTATTTTGGATAAGTATTTGGTGACTTCTCTCTGCATGATTGCTAATGAATACCTCAATAATTGCTACACTAATGTTTACAAATTGACTAGATTCTTTGTTTCTCCCACAAATAATCCCCTCAACATCTCTCTCGAAGAATTGCATCTGGAGGCATACTGCAAAGACAAGTTGGTGGAAGCAGGCAAAGATGCACTCCGATGTCGAATCAGACAAATTCAGTAAGAAGCACACCTCTTCCTTCTCCATAACTTTGTATGGTTTTAGATGAACAAGCCTTTTCATCCCACTTTTCTTTGCTATTTGTTCATTTGTGTTAATTTATTCCTTTAATTTTTTATTTTTTTACACACTTCTATTTCTGCAAATAGTTGTGTTTAGTAGTACTTTATTTGTTCTTGTTAGCTTGCTAATGTGTTGAAGTTAATGATCACCTTTACTCCTTCTAAAGAACATCCAACTGACTATTCCTTTGTGTTCAAAATATATAGGTAATGAAAACATCATAATAAAGTCGGGCAAATCATTTCTTTCATGCTTTTGTCAATTGGATTCTTCCAAATTTAAATAGCTCTTCTCTAAAGTGGTGTGTTATTTTCTGTGCAACTTAAGGTTTTAGATGTATTCCCGCTGCTCTTTATTATTCGTTGAACCGTGTAAGTTCACTCTTTTAATTTATTTTCAAGTAATAAAAAAGTTTCAACCTGAAAAAACCTATTTTGTTGAGACTTGTGTTGAGGGATTCCAGAATTCACAACCTCCCATATTCAACTTTCACACGCCAAGGCAACATATATGTAATTACCTACCATGTCTGTTTTGGCCTTTCCTAGAAAGCTCCATGTATAACATTCCGTAAAATACATGTAAATGTGTCACGTTGATATTCATTTTAATCATGTGTGCACGACTTTTCTTACAACTGCTTTTATTTCCACAATATGCCCGTGCCTTGCACGGCACCCTTATCTGGTCTAATTAATAAGAGTCACATTCTATTTTACTCAGCATGGAAAATGGGGCAGGTACTGATAAGTCACTTTATTTTGTAGCTGCACGTTATACTCCACATAACAATATTCTCTTATCCTATACTCTCTCTATCTATATATATATATATCAAATTTATGTAGTCGTTAACAAGGGCGGCTCAATCTTAAAGCCATTAAAGCAGATTCAGTTCGCTCAAATACTAAAACATACTGAAGATGTACAAAAAAAAAAAAATTGAGCAAAAGGCAAAGATTAAACGAAGAACAAAAGCACCGAGCAGAAAAAAGATGAAGGAGATAAATACTTAAAAGAGACAACCAGGGTTACGTTAAGCACCGTATTAACACTTGGAAGAAAATACACATCCTAAGTAGAATATAAAAAAATTATGTATTTATCGTTACTATTAATTAAAATTTTCTTAATAATTTGTTGTTGATCTATTACTAAATATTATGAACATATTTTTGAAATTTTTATCATTGATGTAATTATAATTAAAAACGTATATAACTAAATTTACAATGACTTTTATTTCTTAACTTGTCTAATTCACTTTAATTTGACTCAACCATGTTTTAATATTGGCCTTGTAAGATCGTCTTCAATTCTTTGAGATGTTATATTAAACATTTCATGCTCAAATTAATTAGATTATCGAATAATTAAATTTTAAAAAATTGTCATTTAACTTTGAAGGTTTTCTAAAGGTAACAAATACAAAGTAAAAGAAGACATAAAATTTACACATAAGGGGCATAAGTTATGATAAATATATATCAAAAAGATAAATTTATGTACTATTTATTATCACAAGAAAGGTATTTGTTATAAACTCAAACTTTTAAAAAGGTCTCTGAAATTACTTTTATTGTTAAAGAGGGCGAAACATTTTAAAGAAAATCTCTTATAAGGGAGTAATTAAGGTTAAATTTGGTTAAATACTATGTACTTGTCCTTTTCTAGTTACGTTAATTAGTCAAGTAATGAGTACATTCAATACTTACAACTAGTAAATTGTAATACTTTTTTAGCACAAAAATGTTGTATCAAGAAATAGAGAATAATAAGTTGCATTTAAGGTGTGTTTGGTAGGATGGAAATATTTTCCATCAATTTTCACATATTTAATCATTTAAACTTTAGAAAGACATTTTCTTTTAAAAATAAAGGAAATGACTCATCATTTTGTAATTAAACTACAAAAAGGATAAGAAATGGCTAAAACAGAATTCAAGATTGTATGATAGTTGTTAGAGAATCAGGAATAGTGTTGGTGTGAAAAAGAGAAAAGCCTTTTTTTATCACCAGCGGACAAGACTAAAAAAGAAGAATTTTCATCATTAATAACACCCAAAAACATATAATTGTCTGGTTGGATAAATTAAGATAAATCATCGGCTTGTTTGATTAAAATTTCATTATTATCCAATATTGTTAGAGATAATAACCAACTTCTTCATCTACGAAATTAATTAAGATAAATCATCGGCTTGTATAATACTGGCCGTGGTATGGCCATTTTGTAATGGAAGGGCAGTGAACAAATTTCTCCTTCAATTGGATACTCCTAGTTACTCACCTCGTTTTTAAATAAGTGATGTTTTTAAATTGAGTATTAATTAGAAACGAGTATTTTTTTTTAAAAAAAATGGGCGTAACTATAGAGATTATAATGTGTGAATGTAACCTCACCAACAAGATGAAAATTCAGATAATCAACTAACTAAGCTACTAAAATTCCACGAAACTATGTATGACATAACAAATATATTTTTTTACCAACTTAGGTATTGTAATTTCAAATATATAACTCACCTACTTATTACTCTACTCATAGTTTTGACTTTTGGGGGCTGGGGTCACGCGCTTTTTTGTCCTAAGCTGTGACTATCACATTTAACGTTTATGTACCAAAAAAGTGAGACCGACATTCGAATTATGTCAACTCTTGGATGAAAAATGTGAAAGAATCTTGCACATGACATATTTGTTTTAGCATTTTTCAAGTATTAAGATTTCTCTTTCCACTTAGCTTATCTTTTGATTGTTATTTTTAATTGCTCATGAATTGGTGTAAAGCCTTTAATAAATTATGTATTTATATGTTTTGGTCGAGAATTATTATAGTGATTATAGTACTGATCAATAGAATTAAACTTCATAATTAATGGGACACTATTTATATGCATGCGGAAACAACTCTAATATGTGACTTGTACGTAGACTAAACTCTAAAGATAGTGTAATACTAGTAATTTGAACATTATATGGTCATCTATCGCGGGAAAAAGGCAGAAATTTTCGTAAAAAAAGAACATGTTGGACAAGGGAAATATTGGTTCGACATGATATAAATCAACTAATTAATTATATGTCTATTCGTTAATTAGAGTGTTTATATTTAAAAAAAACAAACAAATGGTGACAGTCAGTTAGCCACTAATAATTAATTGACTCGAAACTATAATGTGGACTTGTCTATTTCACATAAATGTTGATGTTAACATGACCTATCTATTGTTCCAAATTGCCTGATCTGTTGGTCATATATAAGTTCAACCATGGCGGCTAATGTTGGACAAATAAACAATGGGGGAGACAGTAAATTATATTGATGCCTTTTCATAGAGTAGTTTTTTTTATAAAGACATAATTTTTCATGAATTTATTTTGGAGGCTAAAACATGTACTTATTTATTATAATATAGTATTTTGTTAAAACGTGTGAGTTTAAAACAGACATTCATTTGTCTAACAATACAAAGAAATATAGAAAAATTGTGGCGATATACTATTGGTATCTCAAAAGAGTGATTATTTGACTTTTCGAATAGGAGATGATGTAACAAGTATCTAAAATGTGTATGATTCATGTAATATACATTAACAGTTCAATTTTATTTGAATTGTAAATTATCGTTACAAATTTGACCTTTTAGAATAAATACATTCCCCTTGTGTAAATTAATTGCCAAAACTAGGCGTAACAAAAGTAATGAAAATATAAAATGACAAAGTTACCCTTATAATCATACTTTCTATATGAGACTCCTTCATCTTCAAGTCAACTTATAATTTTCATTCAACAGATTAACCAATGAAATAAATATAATATTAGTCCATTATTGACTTTGCACAGTTCTTAAAAACTATAAATAGAAGTGTAATTTTACTCTATCAACCTTTGAATATAATAAATACAATGTCTTGAAAAATGCAATAAGAAAATGACTATAATCAATGAACATGGTAAATTAGAAACTAAAAGTGTAAAACTATCCATTGATTTTATAAATTGGACAAGTATTATTAGACATCTCAAAATAGTATAGTGGACAACTATTGTTGGACGGAGGGAGTAATAGTTAGTCCCAGATGCTTGGGGGAATTATTAGATCTTGGTAGTTGAAGTTTTCTGGATCAAATTGAAGTTGTAATGCATCAGAAAAAATTGCTGATGATAAGCTATTGATTTGGCTTATATTGTCATAATTATTAACTATTAAACTTGTGCTTGGCATGTAATTAGTAACATTATTAAGCACTGGTTGTGTGTCACTTGGATAATTATAATCCTCGAAAGTGAATCCATTATTAAACTCATCAAGATCAGCCGCTTTATTATCATCATCTTGAAAGGCTCTTTTCACCAACAAATTAGAAGTATCATCATCCAATAAAACTTTAGAATTCTGGTGGTCATCTTGAAAGCCTCTTTTCACCATTTCCATGCCAAAAGTCTATCACCAGATGAAGTCAAAAGGCAAGTCAGTCATTAGTACTACCTTCTTTTTGGAACATACATATTTCAGTCGGACACTAATTTTAATCTGAGTCTATTATAGGAAAAAAGCGCTCCTATCAAAAAAAATAAATTCTCAACTGGAATAAAGGAAATGAAAAAGGGTAAAATAGGAACCTTTTCATTTGGGGTGAGCTGTTGGACAGAAACGTAGTGACCCCCTTGATTGAGTAGTCCAATCAATTCTCCCACCTCAAGTTTACTCTTTGCCTGATTAACTGCTTCATCCAATTTCTTTACGTGCAAACTGCTCCTGTCAAGGATCTTTATACATATATACAAAAATGTTTCAGTAGTTCATAATGAAACAAGAAAAAAAAGAAGAGAACATGCACTTAGATAGGACAACAGAGAAATTTGTTTTTTTTTTTTTTTTTGTATAGCATAACCATCACATTGGCCTTATTAAAAACACTAAGATACTCTAATAGTGAAGACAAAAATCAAATTAAAACAGCTAGCAAGAAGCTTCAATTCATAACTCTTTAACTAGTAAAAACATAGAAACTAGCTATGACGACCCCAAAAAAAAAAAAAAAAAAAAAAAATTAACCTACCGGCCAGTAGGTAAAATCATGAAATGATATCCGATCCGGTCTGGATTATTTCAGTGGTCTCCTGCCCAGTACAAGCTATAGTTTGAATCGCGTTGCCAGTGACTGACGGAAAGTGAAAGCCTGGGTGGGTGGAATTAACTAAAAAGATATAGACAAGAAATATATAGGGAGCGCAGTTGAGACATAAGTTGCCTCCTTAGTCCTTACTAACGAAATTTTATTTATTCTGCAACTATTGGTCCACATTAGATATGATGGACAGAATCAGCAACACAGTATATATCATGAAAAATTTGGATGAACCTTTCATCCAAATTATCAACTATAGATAGATGTTGTTGAAACGATTTCAATTAAGAGGAATAAAAATAAAAATTCTTACGGTGAGTAGCTTTTCACGGTTCAAAAAGTAGAGAGTTAAAAAATCCCCGACAGTTTTAATGTTTTCCTTGTTTAAACAACGATGAGACGGACCGCGTTTGCCAATCGTTGGCAGTTTCCAAACTTGATCATCAAGTTTTAGAGGCTTCTTGCTCTTGGGTACTGCAAAATTCGAACTATAATTTAGAATTTAATGGAACAAGTATGTGATTTATTGGAAAGAACGGAAGGTACTTACTGTAACGACGATCCACAACGAAGAATGGTTCAGTAACTGCTTCAATAATTCTAGTTCTAATATCACAATTATCCACAGCTCTTGCACCTAATCTGAACTCACGTTTTCTCATCGATACATTTGTATGTTTGAATGATATATGACTGACAGAAACTCTACCGTCTTTCAACTTGACTTGAGGATCTCCCCGAATCAGTGATTTTCCATCCAGCCAATTTGTAACTGTTTTGAGTTGTTCTTTCTCAAAGACAACTATTTCCACCTTACTTGATGCTTCAGGCCCAAATTTAACAATATTTTCAGTAAGACAATCAACTAAATCTAGATTTAAGGTATTGCCCAGATCTTCACCTATGGGTACCCCAGTATAAACTGGACCTTTTATCATGTTGTTTGAAAATATTAATTTTAAATGCCGTAATTCACACTGATCACAAGGATTGAAGTTTTCCTCCTCTTTCCTGTGCAATATGTACAAGTTCCACTATCATAAAGTTGTGTATCAACACAAATTTGTGTATCAAAAACAGGCTGGAACAAGATTAATGAAAATAACGACGATGATAATCAAAATGAAATATATATAAAGGACGCTTATCTTGCCTTGGGCCGGTTGAAATCTCATCAGGTTTCGGTTCAACTCCTACAACCTGTATAGTTTCACAAAAAAAATCGATTGAGGTTGAAATAAAACACCTAAATGACCAAGGCGTAATGATAAGCATTACCAAAACCCTTTACCCACAAAAAAAAAAAAAAAAAAAAAAAGAGGAAGATTCATACAATCAAATCACAGATAGAGTTGGGCTATGCATCCATGTCACATAAACTTTCTATAGCCAAGAATTACTGATCAAATCTAGGCAGATCTACTATATTGACAAATGAAAAATCTATATTGTTTTAGTACTCCCAGAAAAGAGAAAAAAAAAAACTAGAAAAGAAGAAAAGTCACTAAGACAAGAGCTATGGGTAAGTAAGAGAAAGGACTCTCCATCTCTACAATTAAAGATGTCAAAACTATTTTGGCTCGTACACAACAAATTGCAGCAAAGAGACACAAAATACATAATTACTTTGACTTCCTGTGGTATTTGCTTCAGATTATGTTCTACATCCTCCGTTCCAATTCGAGTTAATCGTCTCCTCCGTTCCAGTGATAGTAATAGTATATGTTAACACATTTGATTAACACGGTACTAATATTTGCTAAATCATTTTAGCTTTTTCTGCATTACAAATAAATTAAACAATATGTGAAAGCAATCACAAGCGATTAAATATAGATTTGATGGTGATGCTACTCACAGCTGGATGAATGCTTAGCCGCCTCATTGATTTGAGTAAACGCAAGACTTGTAGCACAACCATAACGGACCTGATCATCAACAACCCCAAAATAAAGTAAAATTAATCAAATTGGTTGAATTCAAGTAAATACGCAGTTATAAATCTTCA
>JAJOOR010003522.1:0-25723 GCA_036250505.1 Solanum acaule
TTTATTTAATACCATCATTAACCTAAATGTTTGGAAATTGAGTGACATTTTTGGTATATGTTGTAAATAAATGTTAATTTATTCTCGGCATTTTTTGTGCATGTCATAAATAAATGTTGTTCATTTATTATCGACATTTTTGTATATGTCGTAACTAAATGTCGCTTAATAATTACCGACATTTTCTCAAGTGTCGAATAATTTACGACACTCAAATTTCTGACATTTGAAGTAAATGTAAACTAAATGTCGGAAAATGAATTTACGACATTTAAACAGCTTAATACGACATTTATATAGTGTCGTCGTATCTCTATTTTCTTGTAGTGTCTAGCACAATCCTATCTCAAGACTTCTCTTTAGCGACCCTAAGTCATACTTGTGCAATGCATGCATAGCACCCCATAATACTATACATGCTAAGTACTACCTTTAGGTCCTCATGCTAACACTTCTTGGTTTGGAACCTAGTTCCTTTCTTTAACTTTAGAACACTATGAGGTACTTTATTAAGTAGTCTTAGTTCAATTATGCTTTAGAACACTATGAGATACTTCTCAAGCATGTCTTAGTTCATAGGATATGGAAATTGCTACTAAGAACCTTAACTCAAGTATGTGAAGGTTCCCATCTCATGAGACCTAACTTTGGGAAAACCCACACTCTACTGCATAAGAGTCCCCTCTTTAACTTGGATAGTCCTCACATCAACTAGGTGTGGCACTCATTTCTTCTTGGAGTCCAGACCCTATCTTGTGTGACACTCCATCTCATTGTCAATATCCACCTGGAGCCAAGCATACACCCCAGGATTTACTTGTTAAGCCTTGCTTAATACTTAACTCTCATGGAAGGATGTCCTTGACAAATCCATCCATGCTCAAGTTATTCTATCACTTTCATCTATCAAGCATTCATAAGGAAGGTTAGGTGAGTATAGGCCTTTCACCACAATTCAACCTATTAGACTCCTTTTCTCTTTTAGACTTTACTCTCAAAGCCTTACCATCAATAGTTCACATTGGCTTCACCCTAAATCCCTAGCTATTAGGATCACAACCTTACTCTCAAGGTTTCTTTCTTAATCTCTTTTTTAATACCTAGACTTCAAGGTAATTTGATTACATCTTTCATTACTAGGTGACCCTAGTCTTAATTGATCGTAAAGGTTCAATTCTATCTTTTCAAGTCTTTATCCTTTCCTATTCAACCAAGTCTAGTTCAATTCATGATTAGATGATCCTAACTATGATCAATAAGTATTCAAGACATTGAAATAGGAAGATCACTTTAGAACCTTCAATTTTGCCTCTAATGGCATAAACCCACAAAGATCACATTCATCAACTTAGATTAAGGTTCATCATAGAAATCACATGAAATCATCACATTATCCTTAATCAAATCTAAATCAATCATAATTGGATGTTATCCACTAGATTGGAATCACATCCAAGCCCTACCTGATGAGTCCACAAATTGTACTCATTTAGGGCTATATTTTGACAGAATTAGTGTCCTCAAATGCATATTTTGTCTCAATATCTGATGAAAACCCTTAAGTTTCAGGTATTTGAAGTTGGAGGGACAGCATGGACACTACTTAGCAAAAAGGATCAAAGGCAGCTGAAAGAACGAAGAAATGAAGATCTGAGAATCGCCGAACCCGTTCGGCGAGTCGCCAAAAGGTTTTATCCTCGCCTTTTCTTCTAGTGTGCTATGCCCTGAAAGATCGGATCAAATCGGCGATGAAAAGGAGCAGTCAGCGTGTGGCCGAGCAGTTCCGCAAAGCAGTGCTATGTCACCCAATGATCCAAAGTATGATGATGCTGAAGGATAGAGCAAGATAGTGAAAAAACCTACCAAAGGGCGGATTGCTGAGTTGATCGGCGATCCCGACTAACGACGCCCTGCAACACATGTTTTTGAAAACTATAAATACTCGTTGAGAGTTGTAGCTTAATATAAGATATTTAATATAGAATTTTTAACATAGAATCTTGAGTTCTAAGGTTGGAGAGGGTTTTGAAGAACTTAAAGATTCAAAGGGTTTCAACTCCAAGAATTTGGACTTGGGTCTTGTGGATTCTTCACTCTTTTCTTGTTTTGAGACTTAAATCTTCATACCCATTTGAATGTAAACTCATATTGGTATAAATTTCTATCTCTTTTACATGTCTAGCTAAAACCCCAATTCTTGGGGTGTGATTTTATGAATATGGGTTAGATTATATGTTGGGTCTTTCTTGTTGATGATTTGTTTGTTGTTTAGATGTGATTTGGTTTAGTAGTTGTGGTGGAACTTAATGAAATTGTAGTTGCAAATATGACTTCACCTTTGTGTTTTCGTCTTGCGAGAGAGAGAGGTCATAAAACTAAGACTGCTAAATTAATGGCCGATGGAATTGAGTCGACATGAGGTTCAGCTCGAGAGAGTGACCCCTAGTCCTTTTCCCACACACTCAACTCGAAAGAGTGAGTGGGCTAAGGCGGAGGTTGTTCTTCATGCGGCAACTAGATGTTCGAGAGAAACCGAGTTGATTCGGGGTAAGTTGCTCGAGAGAGAATTTACCCCCACTATAGTCTAGCCTAGTCACAAATATTCAGCGGATTTATTATCAAAAGCATGTACCCAATAGTTTAGTTTATACTGTATTCCTATCACATCCCAAGAATCCCTTCTCCTTTATTAGTACTCTTTCCATTTTTTTGTTGTTTTTGCTTACTTGTTACAAACCCCATTGATAATTGACGCTTGCATCACCTCTTAGATTTAACATGTTTATATTAGATAATGTTTTTAGCTATGACTAATTAGAACTTAATTTTATTTTTCTATTAATTCTCAAAACCACTCCCTTGGGACTCGACCCCAACCCTTGGTTGGGTTACTTTACTATTGCACGATCATAGACACTTGCATTGGAAGCTATGTCTTGATTACGCAAACATCAAAATGGTGTCGCTGTCGGAGAGTGGTGTTATTTGAGAATTCTTAGATTAGTAGAATTTTTGTTCTTGATAGTTGTAGTTCTTTGAGTGTTTGTGTGTCATAACAAGACATATGAGTGCAAACGGGGAAAATAGCTGCCAAGCAGGCAGTCTAGCGGATGGTGCTTTTCATCGAGACGACATCAATGACGTTAATAGTGTTTATAACCCTGTCCACGTGGGTGGGATGGGTGCAATTCGCATGCCACAAGTCGATGGAAATGCAATGTTTGAAGTTACTAGCGCGACACTCCAGCTCATACATTCAACAAGTTTATATGGAGGGTTAGTGCATGAAGATTCGCATGAATATATATGAAGCTTTGTAAAAGTGTGCACCCCTTTATCGTTCAAGAATATATCGCAAGAATCCATACGGCTTCGCTTATTTCCATTATCATTGACTGGGGGACTTACTAAATGGTTGGTCGAGCTTCCAAACAATTCCATCAAGTCATGGGAGGAGTTGGTTGTGTACTTTCACGAAATATTCTTCCCTCCATCAAGAATGATAAAACTGAGGGACGACATTCAGAATTTAAATCAAAAGGAGGGCGAACCAATTCACATATCATGGACAAGGTTCAAGAGATTTTTGCGAAAGTGTCCAATGCATGACCTACCAAGTAAATTATTGCTCCAATACTTTTACCGTAGTCTGGACTCGGTTAATAAAGGCATAGCTGATCAATTGGTGCAAGGAGGAATAATGTTACAATTATTTGAAGTAGCCTCATTTCTCCTAGATGGTATGACTAAAGTAAACCAGGCATGGTACACCAAAGATGATCAAGTTTCCCCACTGTGCTTCAGATTAACGCAAGAACAATTCAATAAAGAGAAGGAGAGGGACAAAAACATCAAAAAGATGTTATCTCAAATGGATATTCTACAAGAACACATGAAGGGGACATATGGAGTATTTTGAGTTGAGGAGGGTTCTTCTTCCGGTTACTCAAGACCGGGGGAAAATCAAGGTTGGAACTCCAAAAGATATGAGGAGGCTTTCCACCCACGCTATCAACAGTGGGGCGGAAATCAAGGTTGGAACTATTACAGGGGTGAAGAACCAAGGAGATATTGGCATGATTGGGCTGAGCAAGATGATCATGAGAAGGACCATACTCACTTGAGTGAAAGCCCAAAATCTAAATAGAGTGCAAGTAGTCCTCGGGTAAATGATCTATTGTCACGCATACTTGATAAAGTTGAGGGCTCGGATGATTTGTTAAAAGGGATGAAAGATGCATTTTCATCATTGAACAATAAAGTGAATTCTCATGTTGATGCCATCAAAATGCTGGAAGGTCGATTGAGTCTATTATCAGCTCAATTAACATCCAAAACACTGATGGAAGTTAATGAAAGAGGGCTGGTTGTAGTTACCCGTAGCAGAAAGGTGGCAATAGAGAATGTGATGGAAGATGAGGATCCTCAAAAGCATGAAGAAAGCCAAGGTATGGAAGAACAAGAATTACCTATTCAACAATTCCTTGCCAAAGAACCACAGGAGGAAGCGGAGCAACATGTTCAAGTTCCAAAATTTATTCACCCTTTACCCAAAATACCTCAACCATTTCCCAAACGCTTGAAAAGGAAGTAAAGACGAGAAGTTCAAAAAATTCTTGTCAGTGTTCAAGAAATTATCAATTAACCTTCCTCTGGTGGAAGCATTGTTGGAAATGTCGAGTTACGCCAAATTCATGAAAGAACTAGTTACAAAGAAAAGGAGCTTGGACTATGAAACTATTGAAGTGCCCCATAGTTGCAGCGCAATTATGACAAAAGAGTTAATCATTAAGAGAGACGATCCTAGGGCATTCACCATCTCGTGCACCTTGGCATTCTCCAATTCGCTAAAGCTTTGTGCGATTTAGGAGCAAGCATCAACTTGATGCCCTATGGAATATACAAGCAACTTAGTTTGGGTGAACCAAAGGCAACCACAATGAGACTCCTTATGGCGGATCGATTAATCAAGCACCCAGTGGGGATACTCTATGACATCTTGATAAAAGTAGACCAGTTCATCTTTTCGGCTGACTTTGTGATCTTAGATTATGAGATCGATGCTGAAATCCCCATTATTTTGGGAAGGTCATCCTTAGCAACCGGGAGGGCATTGGTGGGTGTCGAAAGCGGGAAATTGAAGTTTCGGGTGAACGATGATGAGGTAACCTTCAATATTTGTGAATCAATGAAACAACCAAGCAATATCCATGTGGTGTCTACTGAGGATGTTATAGATAAGGCGGTGGCAAGTGTAAGACATTTGATGCGAAAGAATGAATCCCTTGAATCTGTGCTTGCTAATTATGATGAATCTGAAGTTCAAGGCTATGATGAAGTGGTAGCTGCCTTATCGAGGTTAGGAGTATATTCAAGGAATCCAATCAAGTTAGATATCGACCTGAAAAATAGAGAAAGTCCTCCTGCAAAGCCATCAACTGAGAAACCGCTAAATCTGGGGTTAAAAGTACTACCCTCTCATCTCAAATATGCCTTCTTGGGAGCAAATAATACTTTACCAGTGATTATCACAGTTGACTTGCTTGAAAGGTGGGTGAAATTGCTCATTGAAGTACTGCGGAAGCATATAAAAGCTATGGATGGACCATAGCTGATATAGTGGGCATTCCTCCTGGTATCTGTACGCACAAAATTCGGCTTGATAATGAATGTAAACCTAGTGTGGAACATCAACGGAGATTGAACCCACTAATGCAAGAGGTGGTGAAAAACGAGATCATCAAGTGGTTAGACGCGGGAGTAATCTACCTGATTGCAAATAGTAAATGGGTAAAGCTCGGTGCAATGTGTACCGAAAAGGGAGGTATCACTGTAGTCCCAAATGCAAAGGAGGAACTCGTTCCGACTAGACCACTGACTGGGTGGAGAGTATGCATGGACTATCAAAAACTTAATTCATAGACTGAAAAGGATCACTTTCCAATGCCTTTCATGGACCAGATGCTTGACCGATTATCGAAAAGGGGGGTGGTATTATTTTTTAGATGGGTACTCCGGCTACAATCAAATCTCTATTGTGCCAGAAGACCAAGAAAAAACCACTTTTACTTGCCCT
This sequence comes from Solanum acaule, assembly GCA_036250505.1. Classification (NCBI taxonomy): domain Eukaryota; kingdom Viridiplantae; phylum Streptophyta; class Magnoliopsida; order Solanales; family Solanaceae; genus Solanum; species Solanum acaule. The sequence continues at coordinate 6,077 of JAJOOR010003522.1, forward strand.
TATGGAACATTTGCAATCAAAAGGATGCCATTCGAATTATGTAATGCCCCAGCGATATTTCAGTGTTGCATGTTGTCTATTTTTGCGGATATGGTCGAAGACTCTATGGAGGTATTCATGGACGACTTCTCAGTCGTAGGGAATACGTTTGAAGAATGCTTGACACATTTTGGGCAAGTGCTCCAAAGATGTGTGGAAACGAATCTAGTTCTGAATTGGAAGAAATGTCACTTTATGGTGAAGGAAGGGATTGTTCTCGGGCATAAAGTATCCCAAAAGGGGCAAGAAGTTGACAAGGCAAAAATTGAGGTTATTGAGAAACTACCCACACCGATTTCAGTGAAGGGTGTTCGTAGTTTCTTGGGGCATGCAGGGTTCTACCGAAGGTTCATTAAAGTCTTTTCAAAGATTGCACACCCACTATGCAAACTCTTGGAGAAGGAAGTGAAGTTCTATTTTGATGGCACTTGTATGGCTGCATTTTAGTGTCTGAAAGAGAAACTAGTATCCACCCTAATTATCATCAACCCTAATTGGTCCGAATCTTTTGAAGTAATGTGTGATGCTAGTGGTATGGCATTGGGGGTAGTGTTGGGGAAAAAGCGCAACAAATTATTTTACCCAATTAATTACGCAAGCAAGACTCTAAATAGTGCCCAACGCAATTATACGGTCACTGAACAAGAGTTGTTTGTGGTAGTCTATGCATTTGAAAAGTTTTGGGCATACTTGCTAGGCACCAAAGTAATCGTACATACTGATCATGCTGCACTCCGTTACTTGATGGCAAAGAAAGATGCAAAACCAAGATTGATAAGGTGGGTGCTACTATTACAAGAATTTGATTTTGAGGTAAAAGATCGAAAAGGCTGCGAAAATCAAGTGGCTGATCACTTATCGAGATTGGAAGGAAAGGAAGATGTGGAGCATGAGGTTGACATAGACGACTCCTTCCCCGATGAACGGGTGTTTGCAATATCTCTCAAACATACACCATGGTATGCAGATTTTGCAAATTACATTGTGAGTGGACTGATGCCGGATGAGTTGACCTTTTACCAACAAAAGAGGTTTATGTTCGATGTTAAAAAGTACTTTTGGGATAAACCATACCTGTTTTGAGAGTGTGTTGACCATGTCATTTGAAGGTGTGTTCCTGAAGAAAAAGTGGTAGAAATTCTCCATGTTTGTCATGCATCTCCAGTGGGAGGTCACCATAGTGGTATTCGCACCGCCGCTAAAGTTCTCCAAAATGAATATTACTGGTCCTCCCTCTACAAGGATGCACATGAATTTGCAAAGAAATGCTCTCAATGTCAACAACAAGGCAGAGTGTCTAGAAGACACGAACTACCTCTCACTCTTATTTTAGAGGTCAAGCTATTCGATGTATGGGGGATCGATTTCATGGGCCCATTTGTGAGGTCATTTGGAAATAAATATATCTTGGTGGCTATAGATTATGTTTCCAAATGGGTGGAAGCCATTACACTTCAAAACAACGAAGGAAAAAGTGTTGTCCAATTCTTGAAACGTTACATCTTTGCAATATTTGGCACTCCTAGGGAAATTATTAGTGATGGGGGATCCCACTTTTGCAATAAGTGATTTTCAATGGCACTGAGTAAATATGGGGTGAAACACAAAGTAGCAACCCCATATCATCCCCAAACAAGTGGCCAGGTCGAGGTATCAAATCGGGAGATCAAAAGCATCTTGGCAAAGACAATGAATGCCAACAGAACTGACTTCTCTAGGAAGCTCGATGATGCACTATGGGTATATCGGACCGCTTACAAAACACCTATTGGTATGTCCCCATATCAGTTGGTTTTTAGTAAGGCTTGTCATTTGCCCGTTGAGTTGGAACACAAAGCATTATGGGCATTGAAAGCTTTAAATTTGGACTGGTCAAAAACTTCAAGGGGAAGGGTACAACAGTTGAATGAACTAGATGAATTTAGACTCAAATCTTATGAAAGTTCAACCATTTACAAAGAGAAGATGAAGAAATGGCATGATGCTCGAATACTCAAGCGGGACTTCAAGGTAGGAGAGTGGGTGTTGCTATACAACTCTCAACTTAGACTATTTCCCGGAAAGCTCAAATCCAAATGGTCTAGACCTTTTAGATTAAGGCGAGTGTTCACCAATGGTGCCTTAGAAGTCGAAGATCAAGAGGGACCTCTATTTAAATTGAACGGTCAACATTTGAAATTATATTTTGGGGAATGTCAAGAGATTTCTTTGGTCGAGGTGGTGTATCTGGAAGATGCTTAAAGGCACTTCCACGTCGTGCCACGACGTTAACTAAGGTGTTCTTTGGGATGCAACCCAAAACCCTTTTATTGCCCTATGTTGGTTTTAGAAATAATGGTGTGCTAATTGTGCAGGATTAAGTGTGGGAAGCATTTGGAAATAAATAGATTGGCAAGAGAAATGTTCGGTTGGTGAGTCGCCAAAGTATTAGGCGACCCGACTCATGCCGTCGTTTGATCCAACCCAGTTTGGGTTTGGGGTCTGTCAAACTTGGCTGGCCCAAAGAAATGATTGGCGAGTCACCGATCAGCTTGGCGAACCTGATTTGTATCGCCGTTTGGATTCCCAAATTAACTGGGGGATTTTGTAAAAATCATTGAAGAATGTAATTGCTCGGCGTGACGCTGAATAGTTCGGCACTCACGACTAATGTCGCCGAGTGGTCAAGAACTGGACGGTTTTTCAAGCCATAGATTTAAGAGTTTCAATTTCCTACACTCTCCCTCATTTTCAAACTTTACAAACTCACACCAAGTTTTACATTCAATATCATTGCATCTCTATTGTATTTTGGTTGTTGAATTGTGCTCCGATCTGGATTGCGTTGCCGCCTAGCATCTTAGTAGCATCTTAATCGGCATCTAAGGTTGGTTTCCAAGCCTTAAGTTCCTTTTATCAAATTTTTTGCTCAAATGCAATGACATTACTTCGATATTGTGTGCTGGTCCTCTCTGGTAGGATTATAATTTTTGTTTGCTTGCTTTGATTCGATAATATTGACTGTACTGAGTTAAATAGTTGATTCCTGAAAATTGTGCCCTATAGTGGATGAAAAATCATGGGTTATGCATAAGTGTCGCTGGGTCTGAGCCTATTTTGGCTATTGCATATTTTGATTTTGCTTTCGGGGGTTGCGGGGTTGAATTCGAGAAGATGGATTGAAAATAGGTACGTTGAGCCGTTTGGTGAGCTGGGCTGAGCTTGCCGAACCACTCGACGGTTCACCTAACGTCTCCATCTCGCCTTTAATTTAATGATAAATGTGTTGTTGATTCTGTAACTTTTGGCGAAAAGCCTAATGTCGCCGAACGCACTCGGCGTCTCGCCAAAAGACCTCTTGTTCACCCTTTGTCTGCAACCTTGTATCCTCTATGCACTGTGATGAGTCCATAAATTGGACTCATTTAGGGCTATATTTTAATAGAAATTGTGTCCTAAACTGCTTATTTTATCTCAATATCTAATGAAAACCCTTAAGTTTTAGGTATTTGAAGTTTGAAGGAAAGCATGGACACTACGTCGCAAAAAAGAACGAAAGGGCTGAAAAGAACGAAGAAATGAAGGCCTGAGGATCGCCGAGTCCACTTGGCGAATCTCCAAAGGGTCTTACTTCGCCTTTTGTTCCAGTGTGCTGAGCCTTGAAGGAAAGGATCAAGTCGGCGGAAAAAAAGAGCAGTCGGCGCATCGCCAAGAAGTTCCGTGAAGCAGTACCATATCGCACAATGACCCAGAGCACGACGATGCTAAAGGATGGTGCAAGACGGCGATTAACTACACCAAAAGGTGAATCGCCGAGTTGATCGGCAATTTTGACTAATAACGCCGAATGATCCGCTGCAGCACAATCCGTGAAAACTATAAATACTCGTCAGAGTTGTAGTTTTAAGGGTCGAACAATTATTATAATTTTCATATAGAATAGTATTTTTTGATATTTTTGCTCTAAGTTTGAGAGGGTTTTGAAGACTTGAAGTTCCAAAGGGTTTCATCTTCTAGATTTGGGTTTGGGTCTCTTGGATTCTTCAATTTTGGCCTATATCAAGACTTAAATCTTAATACCCAGTTGAATACGAGCTCAATTTGGTATAAATTTCTATCTCTTATACATGTGTGGCTAAAACCCCAATTCTTGGGGTGTGATTTAGCGAATATGGGTTAAGATAATTGTTGGGTCTTGCTTACTGTTAGTTTATTTGTAGTTTAAATGTGATTTCGTTTAGTGGTTGTGGATGAACTTAATGAGGTTATCGTTGCAAATATAATCTCATTTGAAACAGGGTAAGTTGCTCGAGAGAGAGCTTATCCCCCTTAAAGTTTAGCCTAGTCACAATTATTTTATGAATCTTCTATCGAAAACATGTACCCAATAATCTAGCTTAACCGTATTCCCGTCACATCCCAAGGATCCCCTCTCATTACTTAGAAATCTTTGTTTATTTTGTTGTTTTTACTTACTAGTGACAAAACCCCCATTGTTAATTGACACTCTTGTGTCCCCCTTTAATTCCAAATGTTTTTAATCGTTAATGTCTTTAGCTACGACTAGTTAGAAATTCCTCTATTAATTCTCAAAACCACTCTCTTGGGAACGATCCCAACCCTTGGTTGTGTTACTAAACTATTGTACGATCGTAGACACTTGCATCGGAAGTTGTGTCTTGATTACGCAAACATCAAAATGGTGTCGCTGCCGAGGAGTGGTGTTATTTGAGAAGTTTTAGATTAGTAGAAATTTTTGTTCTTCTTAGTTGTAGTTTACTCACCTAATTTTTGGTTTAGTTTTATTTTTTTGTGTGAATATTTCAGAAAGCATGAGTGTTAACGGTAGCAACGGTAGCCAAGTGGGCCACCAGGACGACATCGGTAATCTCAACGATGTCCAAGAGCCCAACATCAATGACCCCCATCTCATGGGAGGTGTTGGAGCCATCCGTTTACCCCCAGCCGAGGGAAATGCGGTGTTCCACATAACGAGCACTATGTTGCAGCTCTTGCAACTAAAGGGATTTTTCAGTGGATTGGCCCATGAGGATCCTCACGAGCATCTTCGAAACTTCATAGATGTATGCGGACCATTCTCGTTCAAAAACATCTCTCAGGAGTCAGTCCGATTAAGGTTATTCCCTTTCTCCTTAATGGGAGAGGCGTGCAAATGGCTAGCCGAGTTGCCACGAGAATCCATCACTTCTTGGGAGGAATCGGTAATCGCATTTCAAGAGTGATTTTTCCCTCACTCGAAGATGCTATCCCCCAGAGCTTTAAGCGTCTGGAAGGAGAGCCTCTGCACGAGACTTGGCTACGGTTCAAAAAGTTGGTGCTACAATGCCCAACCCATGGTTTGCCTGATAACGTGCTACTTCAGTACTTCTACCAGAGTTTGGACTCGGTAAACAAAGGTGTCGCCGACCAACTCTCACCGAGAGGCTTAATGCAGCAGTCGTATGCAGTATCTGCCCAACTTTTAAATGGCATGACAACCATCAACAGAGCATGGTACACTCGTGAGGACAAAGTTTCCCCTCTCACCTTCAAGTTATCCAAGGAGCAGATTCAAAAACACAATGAGAGAGACCAGAACATGGCCAAAATCATGACTCAGCTTGATATTTTATCCAAAAATGTCATGGGGGCTGGTGCCCGCGGTGTCAACATTGTGGGGGTCGGGTGTGCAAATATTGAAGAGATAAAATTTGAAGCCTTATATAACGAGGAGGTAAATTTTCTAGCAAATCAAGGCGGGGGCTATCATTCAAACTACCCAAGGAAAGGTGGTAACCAAGGTTAGGCTAGAGATGAAGGCTGGAAGGATAGAGATCGTGAATGGAGGGACCAAAATCCAAACTGGAAAGATGTGGAGAAGGATAGATATGTGCCTCCCCATAAGCGCTAGAAGCCCAAGCATTTAGAAGGTGGTAGGTCTGAGGATATGCTCTCGCGTATCCTCAACAAAGTTGAAGGGTCAGACAAAATGCTGAAAGGCATGAAAGAAGATGTTTCTACCCTTAGCCAAACCGTCACCTCCCATACTCTTTCAATCAAGCAGTTGGAGACCCAGATTGGTTATATCTCGTCTCACTTCAATCTGTGACAGCAAGGGGGTTTGCCTAGTGATACTATGGCTAACCCCAAGAGTGAGGTTTGAAGGTAGACTTGTGTCGTGCCGGGATGTTAACTAAGGCGTTATTTGGGAGGCAACCCAAAACCCTTTTATTGTTTTACGTTGGTTTTAGAAATAATGGTGCGTTGATTGTGCAGGATATAGTGTGAGAAGCATTTGGAAAGAAGGAGGTTGGTGAGAGAAATGCTCGGTCGGTGAGTTGCCAATTAGCTCGGCGACCCCGCTTTATATCGTCGTTTGGATTCCCAAATTGACTGGGGATTCTATAAAACTCGGCGAATAATGTGACTACTCGGCATGACGCCGAATGGTTCGGCGCTCATGACTAATGTAGCCGAATGGGCAAGAACTGGACGGTTTTTCAAGCAAAAGGTTTAAAAGTTTGAATCTCATATGCTTTCCCTCATTTTCAAACGTTGCAAGCTTACACCTAGTCTTATTTTCAATATCGATGCATCTCTATTGTATTTTGGTTGATTGATTTGTGCTTGGAGTCGGAGTTCATTGCTTCCTAGCATCCCAATAGCACAAAAGGTTAGTGTCCCGAACCCCATAACTATCTTGTCAAAAGTGTACTCATTTGCAAATGTGTGATCTTGTCGAAATCTGATGAGCCTTCCTAATTGGGCTTATTTTTTTATGTTTCGATTCTTCTTCGATAACCTTGCATTTACTGCCTGAACTGTTGAAACCTTATTCTCCAATGTATAGAGTGGGGTTAATATGTGATGAGTGGTATTCGTATGTTATGGGTCCTGGTCGAATTTGTGCTTTTTGTGCTTAAAATGCATTTTCAGGGGTTGTGGGGCTAATTTTGAGAAGTTGAGTCAAAAGTAGGCACGTTGGGTCATTCGGCGAGCTGTGACTAGCTCGTCGAACTATTCCACGGTTCGCCTAATTGCCCTATCTCACACTTATTATCATGCTTTATTTTTTGTGGCGTCTGTAACTTTCGGCGAGAAGTATGAGGTCGCCAGGAGCACTCGGCGACTCGCCGAAAGTCTTCTTGTTCGCCCTTTGTCTTCACCCCTAATTCCTTCTGCACTATGACCTTCGGCGGATTCTTTATGGCTCGCCGAATGGACTATCTAGTCTCTCTGCAGCTGAATGTCTTTGTTTTGGTTGACAAATATGTTCTAACATTATCTCAAGACTTTGTAGACATGGCCAGACCAAAAGTTGCAGGAAGAAACATGCCACCCAGACATATAAGAGCACAAAAGTTCAGAAGAACTGCAAGGAGCGAGAACAAGACAGCCAGTTCGAGGAAGAGGATGCCCATCTACCCTAATGCCCCTTCGTGGACTCGAGGCTTCAACAATGCGATACACGCCTTTGTGGCAGCTCACGAGTTGGACAATATGATCGAGGCTAATATCGCTGCAGAAGTTGAAACAGAGCGAAAAGAAAAAGAGAACCAAAAGTAGAATGACAACACTCCGGACACTGATGCCTAGATAAATGGAGCGACTGCTTAGACAGGATCCCTTCTTTACCTCCCTCTCTATAAGTCTTTAATTGTCATTTTGGATATTTTGTCATGTGCATCTGAGGACAAATGTTTTTAATTGTGGTGGGGTGAGACCCACCTTTGTGTTCTACCCAATGTTCATGTGTTGTTTATATTTTGGTTGTTCTGTTTAAAATTGTGTTAATACTGCTTTCCGTAGATGTTTGAGTTTATGGCTCCTTTTATTTTATATTGAAAAATGATTTTAACCCGTCCAGAAATTTTGCCACCTCTTGTGTGATGAATGTGGCTTTTCTTTTGCAAAATTTAAGTCTCAGTGCCGATCAATACCGATGACTTGAATAGTGCTTACAATCAAACGAACATGAATGTGCGGCTACGATGAGGCCAAATGAAGTTGCATAGACAATATGTGAACTCTTTGCATCTCGTTGTGATTAGCCATTTATCAAATCGATTCTCTTGTGATGACCATTGCACACTAGCAAAAGTGTGGAGTCTTGTTTGACTTAAGTGTCGATGCCTTGTGTGATAAGCTTACCTGGAAACATGCATGACAACACCTAGAATTTTTCCTGTTGGTCCTATTGACTAAGTAAGACTTTCTCTTGATATGATCTCAGGCAACTTCGAAGAGTGTGAACCAATTTGACATATACCTCTTTTGTGACCTACCTTGTGAGCGTGTGATTCTCTCTTGAACACCCTTTGACCCTTACCCTTCTTTGGAAGAAACTTGATGAAAACTAGACCTTTCTTAATCATTACCTATAATCCTCTTGAATTGTGGTTAGTTGAATAGCCAACTTAGGCCAAAAGCCTAAGTTGGGGGTGTGGTGAAAAGATAATGGCAAGTCAAGATGTGCAAGGAAAGTCTCCTCTTACCGATGGTTTTAAGAAAAATGGAACCCCTCCATATAAAAAATAAAAATAAAAAAAGCAAAAGAAAAAGAATGAAAAAGAAAGTGGTGGAATAAACTACAAAAGAGATGGGGTTCCCAAACAATCCATGAAAAATGAATAATAGGATGACTTATGAGCACTAAAGAGAATGATGAAGGAAAAGGAAAGGAAGTGTTGTGAGCACCACATTTCATGAGGATGAAAGTCACTGAGCCTAAATGACCATACCTTTACACCCAGCCCCATTACAAGCCTTATTAAGACCTTTATGATCTTGAGAAAGTCGAAACAAATGTTGATTGGAAAATACGGGCAAACCTATGGGTGAAAGTATGCATTGTGTTCCTCTTTGTGAGTGTGAGTGTTATATCTGATTCCTGAACTTTAAATTGATTATACCTTTGCGTGTGAAAATGGAATCATCATTTGTGTGAGGGCATTCGAAGGCTTTTGTTGAGCTTGAACTTGCATTTGAAACAAGTATTGTGAGATTGAGAATCTTTGGTAATAGTGTGTCGCAGCTTGAATCTTTGAGTACTCATTTGATCTTTCCATTAGTAAAGTGAGTCTGGTTGTGTGCATTAATGATTGACTCTTGTGTAGCACTGTTCGAGACACCCTTTTTGAATGGCTGAACTTGAGTTTGCTTGAGGACAAGCAAAAGTTTAAGTTGGGGGTGTTGATAAGTCCACAAATTGGACTCATTTAGGGCTATATTTTAATAGAAATTGTGTCCTCAACTAATTATTTTATCTCAATATCTGATGAAAACCCTTAAGTTTCAGGTATTTAAGGTTTGAAGGAAAGCATGGACACTACATCGCAAAAAGGAACGAAAAGGCTGAAAAGAATGAAGAAATGAAGGCGTGAGGATTGCCGAGTCCACTTGGCGAGTTGCCAAAAGGTCTTACTTCGCCTTTTGTTCCAGTGTGCTGAGCCTTGAAGGAAAGGATCAAGTCGGCAGAAAAAGGGAGAATTCGGCGCATCGCCGAGAAATTTCGTAAAGCAGTACCATGTCGCCCAATGACCCAGAGCACGACGATGTTGAAGGATGGTGCAAGACGGCGATGAACTACACCAAAAGGCGAATCGCCGAGTTGATCGGCGATTCCGACTAACGACGTCGAATGATCCGCTGCAGCATAAATCTGTGAAAACTATAAATACTAGTTAGAGTTGTAGTTTTAAGGGTCAAACACTTATTATAATTTTCATATAGAATAGTACTTTTTGATATTTTGCCCTAAGTCATCTTCAAGATTTCGGTTTGGGTCTCTTGGATTCTTCAATTTTGGCCTATATCAAGACTTAAATCTTCATACCCAGTTGAATGTGAGCTCAATTTGGTATAAATTTCTATCTCTTATACATGTGTGGCTAAAACCCCAATCTTGGGGTGTGATTTAGCGAATAAGGGTTAAGATAATTGTTGGGTCTTGCATACTGATAGTTTATTTGTAGTTTAAATGTGATTTCATTTAGTGGTCGTGGATGAACTTAATGAGGTTGTAGTTGCAAATATAATCTCATATATGTGTTTTCAGCTTGCTCGAGAGAGAGGTCGTAAAACTAAGACCACTAAATTGATGGCCACTGTGAGTGGGTCGACATGAGGTTCAGCTCAAGAGAGTGAACCCTAGTCCCATGTCCACGCACTCATCTCGAGAGAGTGAGTGGGTTAAGGCGTAGGTTGGTCTTCATGCGACAAGTGGGTGTTCGAGAGGAACGCATTTGAAACAGGGTAAGTTGCTCGAGAGAGAACTTATCCCCCTTAAAGTTTAGCCTAGTCACAATTATTCTATGAATCTTCTATCAAAAGCATGTACCCAATAATCTAGCTTAACCCGTATTCCCGTCACAACCCAAGCATCCCCTCTCATTACTTAGAAATCTTTGTTTAGTTTGTTGTTTTTACTTACTAGTGACAAAACCCCCATTGTTAATTGACACTCTTGTGTCCCCCTTTAATTTAAAATAGTTTTAATCATTAATGTCTTTAGCTATGACTAGTTAGAACTAAATTTTATTTTTCTATTAATTCTCAAAACCACTCTCTTGGGAACGATCACAACCCTTGGTTGGGTTACTAAACTGTTGTACGATCATAGACACTTGCATCGGAAGTTGTGTCTTGATTACGCAAACATCACACTGCACTCGGCCAATTGCCTAAGTGGTTGCGCGTTTTGCCAACTGGTTCGACGAAGTTTTTCTGCTACTGAACTTCTATGTTTTTGTTGAGATATTTTCTAACTCTTTCCCGAAGTTTTACAGATATGGCTAGACCAAAAGTAGCTGGAAGAAATAGGCCACCCCGACAGATAAGAGCGAAAAATTTCAGGAAAGGTACAACTGAAGCGAAGCCTCCCAAGACGGGAAGTGAGGGCAAATAGCCTAGTTCCAGCAAGAGATCTATCCCCCGAGATCCCACTGTCCCTTCGTGGATTCTGCATAGCTATACATTCCTTCGTGTTTTAAATTGCAAAATGATTTTGAAACTTCTGAAAAATTCCTGCTACCCCTTTTATGTTGAATGTGGTTGTTCCTTCGCAAATTTGAGTATCGGTTCCGATCAATACCGATGACTTGGATAGTGCTTATAATCGAACAAACATGAATGTGCGACTACAATGAGGCCAAATGAAGTTGCATAGACAATATGTGAACTCTTTGCACCTCGTTGTGACTAGCCAATGATCAAATCGAGTTTCTTGTGATGATCGTTGCACCTTAGCGAAAGTGTGTAGTCTTGTTTGACTTATAGTGTCAATGCCTAGTGTGATGAGCTTACCTGTGAACTATGCCTGATGGATCCTAGAATTATCCCCGTTGGTCCGGTCAACTAAGTGATGCTATCTCTTGATATGATCTTAGGCAACTTTCTAAGAGTGTGAGCTAATTTGACATATACCTCTTTTGTGGCCTACCTTGTGAGTGTGCGAACCGCTTTTGAACACCCCTTGAGCCTTACCTTTCTTTGGAAGAAACTTGATGAAAACTAGACCTCCTTAATCCACTACCTATAATCCTCTTGATTTGTGGGTGCTTGAATAGCCAATGTAGGCCAAAAGCCTAAGTTGGGGGTGTGGTGAAAAGAAAAGGGAAAGTCAAGAAGTGCAAGGAAAGTCTCCTCTAACCCATGGTATTGAGAAAAATGGAACCCCACCATATATTAAAAGAAACAAAAAAAAAGTTATGGAATAAAGTACAAATGAAATGGGGTTTCCAAACAATCCATGGAGGGTGAATAATAGGATGACTTATGAGCACTAAAGAGAATGATGAAGGAAAGGAAAGGAAGTGTTGTGAACACCACATTTCATGAGGATGAAAGTCACTGAACCTAAATGACCATACATTTGCACCCAGCCCCGTTACAAGCCTTGGAAAGACCTTTTTGATCTTGAGTGAGCTGAAGCAAGTATTGATTGAAAAATACGGGCAAACCTATGGGTGAAATTATGCATTGTGTTCTTCTTTGTGAGTGTGAGCGTTGCATCAGATTCTGAAGCTTTAAACTGTGAACCATTGTGTGAATATGGAATCATTCTTTGTGTGAGGGCATTTGAACACTATAGTTAAGCTTGAACTTGCATTTGAAGCAAGTATTGTGAGCTCGAGATCCTTTGATAATGGTATGTCACAACTTGAAACTTTGAGTGCACATTTGATCCTTGCATGAGTAAGTTAAGTCTTGTTGTGTACATTTATGGTTTATTCTTGTATAGCACTGTTTGAGACACCCTTTTTGAACAGCTGAACTCGAGTTTGCTTGAGGACAAGCAAAAGTTTAAGTTAGGGGTGTTGATAAGTCCACAAATTGGACTCATTTAGGGCTATATTTTGATAGAATTAGTGTCCTCAAATGCATATTTTGATTCAATATATGATGAAAACCCTTAAGTTTCAGGTATTTGGAGTTGGAGGGAAAGCATGGACAATACTTAGCAAAAAGGAACAAAGGCAGCTGAAAGAATGAAGAAATGAAGATCTGAGAATCGCCAAACCCGTTCGGCGAGTCGCCAAAAGGTTTTATCCTCGCCTTTTCTTTCAGTGTGCTAAGCCCTAAAAGAACGGATCAAATCGGCAGTGAAAAAGAGTAGTCAGCGTGTCGCCAAGCAGTTTTGCGAAGCAGTACTATGTCGCTCAATGATCCAAAACACGACGATGCTGAAGGATAGAGCAAGACGGTGATGAAACCTACCAAAGGGCGGATCGCCGAGTTGATCGGCGATCCCGACTAACGACGCCGAATGATCCGCTGAAGCACAAATTTTTGAAAATTATAAATACTCGTTGAGAGTTGTCGCTTAATATCAGATTTTTAATATAGAATTTTGAGTTCTAAGTTTGGAGAGGGTTTTGAAGAACTTGAAGATTCAAAGGGCTTCAACTCTAAGAATTTGGACTTGGGTCTTGTGGATTCTTCACTCTTTGCTTGTTTTGAGACTTAAATCTTCATACCCATTTGAATGCAAACTCATATTGGTATAAATTTCTATCTCTTTTACATGTCTAGCTAAAACCACAATTATTGGGGTTGTGATTTTGTGAATATGGGTTAGATTATATGTTGGGTCTTGCTTGTTGATGATTTATTTGTTATTTAGATGTGATTTCGTTTAGTAGTTGTGGTGGAACTTGATGAAATTGTAGTTCCAAATACGATTTCACCTTTGTGTTTTCGACTTGCTCGAGAGAGAGGTCGTACTAAGACTACTAAATTGATGGAAGGTGGGATTGGGTCGACATAAGGTTCAGCTCGAGAGAGTGAACCCTAGTCCTTCTCCCACACACTCAGCTCGAGAGAGTGAGTGGGTTAAGGCGGAGGTTGTTCTTCATGCGGCAACTTGGTGTTCGAGAGAAACTGAGTTGATTCGGGGTAAGTTGCTCGAGAGAGAATTTACCCCCACTATATTATAGCCTAGTCAGAAATATTCAACGGATTAATTATCAAAAGCATGTACCCAATAGTTTAGTTTATCCCGTATTCCTATCACATCCCAAGAATCCCCTCTCCTTGATTAGTACACTTTGCATTTTATTTTATTTTTTTGCTTACTTGTTACAACCCCCATTCATAATTGACGCTTTCGTCACCCCTTAGATTTAACATGTTTAGATTCAATAATTTTTTTAGCTATGACTAATTAGAACTTAATTTTATTTTTCTATCAATTCTCAAAACCACTCCCTTGGGACTCGACCCCAACCCTTGATTGGGTTACTTTACTATTGTATGATCGTAGACACTTGCATTGGAAGTTGTGTCTTGATTACGCAAACATCACTACCCACAATGCAATCACAACCCTAGCTAGAATTGGATTTTTGAGTTCACAATTGGGGGAAACTATGGGGGCTCCATGGGTAGAAAAACATGGATGATTAAGCTTCACATACCTTTAATCAAAGCCCTAAACAAAGCTTGAATCAATGGTGAAAATCACCCTAAGCTGCTTCCCCAACTTCCTTTCTTCTTGTTCTTCTAGAGAGAGAATTTCTTAAGAGTAATCTGGGGGTTCTTAGATGAATGAGCTAATGACTTAGTTTTAGGGTCTTATTAGGTATTTATAGGTGGTTATTTAACTACTTAACCGACCCCCTAAGCCCTTAATTAAATAACTAACTAATTCCCAAAAACCCTTAACTAAAACTAAAATGTCAAAACCTGGCACTATATACGCCTCTCCACCTACGGACCGTAGGTGGAGCTACTGGCCGTCGTTTGGCCTCCATGGTTAGGGACTGAGGCTCAGACCTGCAGGCCTGGTGCAAGCCTTGACCTACGCCCAAGACCTACAGGGCGTGGTCTGGTCTACTGGCGGTAGATGGCCAAACGTAGGTCACTAAAATAGACAGTTTTGAGGACTGTTTTGGGGTCCTCCTCAAGGACTGCTTGGGTGGTCCTTGGGGAGTCGTACCCGGACGTTTAACCCCTAAAACCCCTATTCTAAGTACGGGAACCATTTTTACAAGTTTTAACCCTCATAAAACATTCCAAAAATCTAACCAAAGGCTCTAGAACTTACTAGCTCAACTCACCAAATTACGGGGTGTTACAACATGAATGGATATGTCCTTGCAAAAAGAGATACTTCGAGCAGGATATTACTGGCTCACCATGGGACAGGATTGCTTTTGCTTTGTGAAAAAATGTCATCTGTGCCAAATTCACGATGACCTAATTCATTCACCTCCTTCAGAGTTGCACCCCATGGCCGCTCTTTGGCCCTTTGTTGTATGGGGAATGGATGTCATCGGACCAATTGAGCTGAAAGCTTCTATTGTACATCGATTTATTTTGGTCGCAATTGATTACTTTACCAAATAGGTGGAGGCAATCAATTTCAAAGCAGTCACTAAGAACGCGGCCGTGGATTTTGTCCATTCAAACATCATTTGTCGTTTTGGTATCCCAAGAACTATCATCACAGATAATGTTTCAAACCTTAATAGCAATTTGATGAAGGAGGTATGTGAGTAACTCAAAATTGTGCATCACAATTCTACACCATACCGACCAAAAGCCAACGGAGTTGTGGAAGCTGCCAACAAGAATATCAACAAGATTCTCAGGAGGATGGTTCAAGGCACCAGACAATGACATGAGAAGTTTCCTTTCGCACTTTTTGTAGATCGCACAACAGTGTGCACTTCGATTGGTGCATCTCCTTATTTGTTGATGTATGGGACTGAGGCCGTGATACCAGCGGAAGTCGAAATTCCATCTCTTCAAATTATTGTCGAGGCTGAAATTGAGGATGTTGAATGGGTCAAAACCCAACTAGAGCAGCTCACATTAATAGATGAGAAATGATTGGCGTCCATATGTTTTTGTCAGCTTTATCAGGAAAGGATGGTTCGTGCATATAACAAAAAGGTGCACCCAAGACATTTTGAAGCAGGTCAACTGGTCTTAAAGCGCATTCTCCCGCACAAAGAAGAAGCCAATGGAAAGTTTACCCCAAATTGGCAAGGCCCATATCTTATCAAGGAAGTATTGTCCAAAGGAGCCTTGCACCTTACTGGTGTGGAGGGAAAAATTACAGGTATGATTGTTAATGCGGGAGCGGTTCAAAGATATTATATCTGATGCGTTCTAAGATGCTGTGACAAATTTATGGTTGGGAAGAAAAGTGCCCCTCATTCAAAAAAATTCAATCAAAAAAATCATCAAAAAAAAGTTCTCTCTTTGAAATTTTGAACTACGTTTGACCTAATTCGAAAGGATACGTAGGCAACCCTTTGGGGTTCGATCATCCCAAAAAAAATCAATATTCCAGTATTTATAGAAAACTAGGGCATTTTTTTAAATTTTATTTTGATAGAATAGTCTCAAATTGTAATTCAGTTTATGATTCTATTCTAGCAACCGACATTTTGATCAGCTCTAAGAATGATAGATTCAATGTGTCTTGCACGAACAATTGATCATCGGAGATTACATTGTTGAGTCAAAAAAACTTATGAGTGAAAACCCTTGTGGGCACCATAAGTAAAAAAAAATGAGAGAGTCTCATCGGTGAAAACCTTTATAGGCACCATAAGACGACAAGAGAGAAGATCTTATCAGTGAAAACCCTTGCGGGCACCTTAAGATAAAAGGAGAGAACATTATAAAAATGACTAATTGGAAGACATCTGCAAAGATCACCATTTCTCGACACCTCTGCATGAAGGATACACAGACGGGTTTTAAATTGATAATGGTTCAGATTTTAAGAACTAGACAACTGTCACAACCCGGAGTTATCCCCTAGACGTAACACGGAGTACTCGACCCCGAAGGGGTCTTATACAAGCCCTTAGCATAATCATAGACATAAGTTCATAGGAAAATAGAGCAGAATTTAAAACTTTTCTTTACAATCGAAGTCTTATATAAAATAATAGAATCTATACACTATGTCTCAAACCATCTAATTACTTGGAATAAAAGTCTTGAATACATCTTAGGGACACGGCCCTTACAAAAGTCTAAAGCATAAAAGAAAGGCATAAAGGACATATGGTCAAGCCCTCGAATACAATGATGACTCACCAATCTTCTTCTTCTTGATCTCCTATGAACCTAGCCACGAGGATGGAATCCAATATCTCCAAAGCCTACACTTATAGAAAATGTAGAAAGAAGGGGTTAGCACAAAAAGTACTAGGTATGGAAGCCATGCATAAAAATCATTAAAACATGCATAAAAGGGACATTTCATTTGAAACCATGATATATGCCATTTTGAACATCATCTTTGAAATAGTTGGAGAATGCAACTCATAAAGCAACTCACATACAATTCATCATAATATAAGAGATATCATTTTTTTACAAACATAATCTCCAACACAAGCATAGTACATATCCCAATCTTCACAAGACATAGTTCATGCACATAGTCACATACCAAGATCATTTCATCATAATAGAATTACCACATAAGCAACCCTAAGCTATACTTGTGCAATTCATAGATAGGATCCCATAATCCTATCTACACTAAGTACCACTCTTATGCCACCAACAACATACATATGTTACTTTTCCTTATTCATAGCCAACATACATAAGTAAGGAGTCATTCATCTTCATAACTTATAACAAGTGAAGTCAACCTTAACATCCATACTTACTTTTTATACATAATTCATAAGTCATCATAACATAAGAGAACCTCACCATAACCCCTCTATAAGTCTACTTGTGCAATGTATAAGTGAAGTCCCATACCCCCACTCACACTAAGTAGACCCATTAGAAGTTATAAGCATAGTCCATATTCATATTCATAATTCATACAAAGCATACATTCAACTCATAATCATCATATCATAAAAGAGACATATCATGCCCACTCTCAAAGCCTACTTGTGCAATGCACGAATGAAGTCCCATACCCCCATTCATACTAAGTAGAACCTCTTGAGGAACCATAGAACATGCCTATGTTCTTATCATAATTCATATTCTTATCATTTAGGTAGATTTAGCCTTAACCGACATAGACCATGTGAGCTACATGGAATCCGGTGTTCTACCCCCACACCGAAAAGAGGTGTCCTACTTGCCTAAGGTAGAACGTACATATTAGCTTAAAGGTGGATCCACTAGCTATATACCTATGTGGGCACATAGTTATGGGATAGGGAGATTGCTACTTGAAACCTTGACTACTAATGTGGAGGTTTCCATCTCATGAGACACCGTATTGGGAACCCAACTACTAGCGTGAAGGAACCCATCTCATACTCATATCCACTCGGTGCTAAGCATAATTCCCTTTAAAAGTCACATTAAGTCTTTGCTTAAGTTCATGATCATAAGAGAATGCACTAGGCACTCAAACCAACATAACATCATAATAGCTCATAGATTCCTTAAGTGAGAATGTCCTTTCACTTTAGAATCATCAACATGTGAATAAACCTTTCACATCGAATTCATAGTGTGTTCATGAGAATGGCCTTTCATTTAACACAACAATAATATCATATTCATAACATATCATAAATAGTCTTAACACATCATACATAGTCATATCATATCGTACATTGCCATATGTAGAGGTAGGAAAGAAGGATCTTGCATCAATACTACGATATACACAATAGCTAACACCTCCACCTTTCAAGTGGATCATCATGGTCATGTACATTTCATGCATAATAGTATGTAAAGGTGCATATGAGAACTAGCCTTTCAATTGACACCACAAGTACCTCATAAACTTTTTATACATGGAGTGTGTGTATATAATTGTCCTTTCATTAACACAATAACAACATTATCACAATGGACACACTATACTCAAAGTGTTTATAAACATGCATATAATATCATAATCATACATACACCTCATATCTTGCATTCAAGGGTCATATTGAGTTAACATATCTAGCATTCAATACATGAAACATAGATATAGTCACAACCCAAGTACAACATTCATCCCATGCATAAACTCATATACTCATATTAGAGGTCATGTAGATGAAGTCTTCTCACAATAGGGCCATACACAATTCAACATACATAATGGCTTCCTTCTTGGAGCCTTAGCACCCTTAGCTTATTCATTTTAGCTTTTTACCTTTAATCCCTATGAGTCATCTTCATATTACAAGCCTTACTCTCAAGCAATGCCTCACATGATTATTAAGTAGTCCTAGTTCTCAAGGTAACCTAACCACATTCCTCATTCTTGACCAATTATAATCATATAGGAACATATAACCTCAATCCTAACACTACACAAACATGATCATTCATATACGCCCTAATCAAGTTAGTTCATGTCTACAAGCTTTACTTATAAGCAATTCATGTCTAAGTGATCTAATCTAAGGCAATTCTTCAAGAAGTTCATCAATCTTAGGGGTTCACATCTAAACCCTCAATTTTCCCCCTTTCATGACATAACCCTAGGCTACATCAATTTCACCCTAGAATCTTAGATTAATCAATAATACATGTAGAATTATACTTAAATCATGTAATTACATCATAATCAACTCATATTCAATCAATTGAATCAACTTCTTACAATTCATAATGTAGAGAAGAGCCATAGCTAGGGTTGGGGAAAACTCATGGATTCTTTGTAATTCAAGTTAAAATCATCTAAAATCAGTAGTAGCATCAATAACAAACATAATTCAATCTTTAAGAACAACTTTGAAAGGAATCCATGGGGTTGAGTCGAAACCCTAGCTAATTGGGTTTTCTAGAATTGAGTTAAAAGCTTTTGAAAGGGCTCCTTGGGTGATAGCTGTAACGACCCAAAAAAAATGAACTAGTGAAACTAGAGCCTCACATGTGAGTTTGGAGTTGAGAACTTGATGAAATGATGAGAAATGACAGTGACGTCCAGAAACTAGTCGTTTGAACTAGTAAGTTGTAAGGGTCTTGTCGTTGAAGTTTGGAGTGTTGTTTAAGGGCTTAAGGGATTGATTAGCTAGTTGATTAATCACCTTTATAAGCTAGCAAGACCTTAAGCTAGGTCATGAAATCATTTAGAACCGAGACCCTCAAAACAGTCCCCTAAAAACAGTTTTTAGTTTTAAGTTAGGAGTGAGGGTCAACTTTAAATGGTCATATCTTTTAGCTCAAAATGAAGTAGGT
>JAJOOR010003523.1:0-25824 GCA_036250505.1 Solanum acaule
TCATACTTCACCCCCCCCCCCCCGACAATACACCGTCCTTTTATTTTTTAAAATTTCCTTTATAAAATATTTTTTAAATGTTCATACTTAATCCCCCACCCCCAAATTATTTTTTAAAAATAAATTCTATCTCACCCCATCTAACCCTCCACCCCTAATTTATATTTTATTTTTTTATATTTTCTCGATTTCTGTTAGATATGTACATATAATTTTAAGAAAATATTTTTTCTACTTGCATATAGAATATAACAGAAATAAAAAATTCATTTTAAAGAAAGTCTTGCGGCAAGTAAAAATATTTTCCTAAACACATATGTATATATTTAACACAAAATGAGAAAAGAAATTAAAAGTGGAGGGTTAGGTGGGCTGCGGTAAAACTTTGCTTTTTAATGAAAATGAAATAATATCTAAATTATTATTTGAAAAGATGGTTTTTTTGGGGGTGGGGGATATGAAGTGATAATTTTATTTAAAAAAATTATAAAAGAAATTTAAAATAACACTAAAAATTTGTGTGTGTGGGGGGGGGGGGGGGTATAGTGAGAGGAAGGGGTGGAATGAGGAAAGAAAAATAATTTACATTTTATTTTATAATAGATATGTGATAGTAACACATTAGTCTTTAATGGGATAAGACACAAGTACCCCCTAGACTATGACCGAAATCTCACAACACACCTAAACTTACTTAGGGTCCTATTACCCTCCCCCCATAAACTAAATTTAAAATGGAATAAATACACCACAAACGCTGACATGACATAGAGAGTGTGCACACTCACTTGAAGGCAAGTGATGAGTGCACAAATTGGACACATGTCATTTTTTGATTGATAACTTTATAATTAGTTAGTACATATATTAATTGATATTTAAACGTATATATATTTAATTATTTTTATTTATTTCTTTGTAAAATATTTATTTTAATTTCTTTTCACTTTAAACTTCTTTTTAATTAATTTATTATCTTTTCACTTTTAATTATTTTAAAAAAATTATGTGTATGTATTTTTTAAAATAATTTAAAAGTGTCCTTTAATTTTAACATTTTAATTTCTTTTTATGTTTTATTTGATTTTCTTCACTTATTTTGATATCCATTCAAAATTAACTTATTTTAGATACAAGACATTTAGAATTAAATTGAAATCAAATCAAAACGAAAGACAAAGAAAATAAAATCAATAGATAAATTAAAGAGAAAAAACAATGAATGTTGGTAAAAGCAAATTTGATGCATGGTAAAAATGTATATTAACTTAATTTAAATTCAAGATAAAGAAAATGAGGATATTTTTTTAAAAATATATTAAAAAGAATTCAGATTTTAAAATAAAATTAATTTATAATTAAAAAATAAAAATAATATTTACATACGTGGTGGGGGAGTCTGTACAAATTTTAATTGGGAAGAGGCTTCTAAAGGTTGTTTCATCACATTGCCAATGGAACCCTTAAACCGACAAAAATATGACAACGCTACTCGTATACCGTCGAAGAACACAATCTCCACAAAAATATGATCCTGACAAATATCACATGAATAAATAATTTTAAAATATTAGAAAAGATACACTAATGTTACTATGAAAACAAAAATCCTTCAGTACTAAATTAAAGTGTAAAAGAAAGGGAGAAATAAATTTCACCTCAATACTTCAATAATTGACCTCTATCTCTCCTTAAAGTTATTATTAAATTATTTACATGATCAAAATTTGAGTAGTTTTTTTTTTTTTTTTAAAAGAACCAAATTTACCAAGGTGAAAGAAACATTTGGAAACATTGGTCCTACGAATATGAAAACAATGATAATAGTTGAAAATATTAGGAAAGATACCTATTTTACTACGTACAATTATTTTTAAAAGTTATTTACCCCTTTAAATTTTGTGGTGCCCACTCTTATTTAACCGATTATTGAACAAAATCAATTTAACTGATGTTTTAATTATCAAAACAAAATTGAACCAAACATGCTTTATATTAATCGATTTCGGTTCGGTATGATTTGACTATTAGTTTTTAACCATACACAAAAGAAATTTAAAAATTCATTCAAAAGATGGAAAAAAAATAACAGTTCATTTAAAACGCAAAAAATAGATAGAACGACTAACATTACCGAAATTTCAATCACTAAATTTACTAGTTAATAAAACCTCTAAATTCATAATTTGGCCTAGAAGGAAGAAACAGTGACATTCCTAGTCCCACTAAAATTATCATAGACACTCATATACATGAAACCAGTAAGATAAATATTCTCGTATTGGACGATTTTTCTTTCATAAATTAATTATAATAAATTTTGATGAAAGCATGTAACAACATGATTCCGTCGTTAGGGAAAAGTCAATGGGGAAGGAATTGGGGCCAAAAAACTTTTGAGTAGTAACTTGGGAATTCCTAGTCTAATCTAGATTTGGACGAAATCTGAGTCAGTGAGGTCTAGGGAAATATGGTAATGTATGAGAGATCTACTTATGAATTTGATCACATGAGTAGATAGCTAAGACGTTAAGGAACCCGCATGACTTTACGGAATCGAATTCGGACGAGTAGAATTCCCGAAACTGACCTTAACGTGAAAGAGTAGTTTTTGAATGTTATGAGTTGAAGGTGTGTTGTGAAATGGGGGTTTGAAACTCTAATTTTGACGTTCTGTCTCCGCGCAAGCCGCTAGTGCGGATCCCGTCAGGGTGGGGCCGCTGTGGCAGGACAGGGTCCGCTGTAGCGGGCCATTCACAACTTAAGTCGGAAATAAACCCCGGAAACGTTATTATTCTGGAACTTTCGTTCTTGATAGCTAAGAGACGAACCAGGAAAAGTTCTTGATAGTTTTCCACCTCTTCTACCACTAAAGTTAAGGTTTTCACTCCCCTAATCCATTTTTCCATCTGTAGAACTTATATTTATGGGTGATTATCATTGGGGGAGGGTTTTGACCTGAAACTCATGGTGGAAAAATCCCTAAGTTGGGTATTAGGATCTTAGGTTTGGCCTAGGGTTGATGATTTCGAATGTAATCTAGATAATTAAGCATTGTTTATTGATCATTGCATTAAATTGTTGTTTTTAGACCACAAACAAGTGGAAAGAATTCGAAAAGGGAAGATTCAAGTGCCTTAAGGGGATTCAAGTTTGGTTTCGAGGTAGGTGATGGTTTGATTTCATGTTTGTGTGATGTATGTGGGTATTTGCTTCATTGTAATGCATGTATGTATGTGAATGTAGCACTATTGATCAAACCTAATGTAAATGAGTATGAATGAAAGATTGTATGCCATGAATCAACACTTGATTGTATGATTATGAAAATATACATTGTGATTGTGATTGTGGTGTGATGATTGGACCGGGGGTCACATTCCAACACACTAATTGCGATCGGGTGTCACGTACCGACATATATATTAGATCGAGTTTCACGTTCCGACACACTAGTTGGGATCGAGTGTCACGCACCGATACATATATTGGATCGGGCGTCACGTTCCGACACACTAATTGGGACCGGGTGTCACGTTCCAGCACACTAATAATTTGGGTATGAGTTCCATGAGAGGACCATTGAATTGTCATATTTACTTGTATTGAGAATGTGGAATTGTACATTGCTCCTGAAATAATAACCAATATGTATATACATTTAATACATGTGTGTTTGCTATGTTGTGACTGCTTATATATGTTTCACTTACTAGAACGACTGCGTGATCCTACCAGTACACTGTGGTTGTGTACTGATACTGCAATTGCTCGTTCTTTGTTGAGTGCAGGGCATTTTCAAGTGGCTACGGGCAGACCTCAGCTAGAAGATATCTAATCGAGATCGGATTCAAAGGTGAGCCAGTTCTTTCAGGCTGCTATGAATTCTTCATTTTTGTTTAGTCCATTTTGTTCAGACTTAGACATTGCTTTAGTAGTTGTTTATGTTGATTGGGGTTGTACCATTTTTCTTAGACTTGTTGAACTTTAGATGTTTTGGTACAATGACTTTCAGGTTCTAGGGGTTATATCCGCATTAGTTGTTAGATGTTAGTTGAACTATCAGAGTTTATGGAAACTCCGTATTATTTATTTAGTTATTTAAACCTGCTTCCATAGCTTTAAATGTTTAGCTTTTGGTTAAATTGCTTGGTTGGGTTGTAGTAATGGTTCTCCCACCAGAGGGTTAGTGTGGGTGCCAATCACGACGGTCTGGGTTGTGACAAAATTGGTATCAGAGCCCTAGGTTCATTGATCTCATTGGGTCCAATTCTATTGTTCTTAATGGTAATCAAGCGTCCTAGGGAGTCTATGAAGCCGTGTTTGTAGAGTCTTAGTTATCGGTGTGAAGCGTGCCATATCTATAATTAGGAGGCTGCAACATTTAGGAAATATCTCACTTCTTTCATATTCATTTCGTGCGATAGAGTTAATCTCTATAAAGTTTCTGTCTACTCGGACTTGCGCGTAGCCAATAGTGAGTTGGACTGTTTGAGAATTCTTTCATGGGGCGTTTCTTTCCCCGTGAGCTAAGAGAAGCAAGGAGATGGTTGCTGACATGAGGAGTAGGATGAGTATATTTGTTGTGGGTTGCCTTGTCTGATAAGGAAAGTAAGGCAGCCATGCTAATAGGTGACATGGACATAGCAGGGCTAATGATCTATGTACAATAAGTTGAAGAGGACAAGATGAAGGATACATAAGAGTTTAAGAGTAACAGGTCTAAGGCATCAGGGAATGAATCCGGGCAGCAAAAGAGTAATGTGAGTCGGTCTTCTTTCCAACATAAGCAGAAAGGACCTGCTCCATCATTTGCTAATGCACTTGCACCAAGGAACAAATGTGAGTACAATAGTCAGAATTCTCAGAACTTCAGAGCTAGACTTGCACATTCGCAAGGTAGTAAGGCACAAGGGGGTGCTAATTGAAATACATGTTGTAAGCTAACACCATGTGTAAGACCTGCACTCAAGGAAAAGTACTGCCATACCCTTATCAAAGAGACTGCCCTTAGGACTCTATTAAAAGAAAGATCCTATCTTGCCTCCCTGAAATAAAGGGTTTTTTTCTTTTCAGGCTAAATTTTTGGGACCCCCTTTAGATCGTTCTATTCGTGCTTAAAAGTCTAGGGGCCCGCTGCCCCCCCCCCCCACTACAGAAGGTAACAGGGGACTTCTTCAGCTGAAGACTCCTGCATGTGCTAAGTGTGGTAGGAGCCACTCAGGGTGTGTCGTGATGGCTCCACTAGTTGCTTTAAGTGTGGCCAGAACAGTCATTTTATGAGAGAGTGTCCTAAGAGCAGACAGAGTAATGGTAATGGAGGTAATAAAGCCCAATCTTCTTTAGTTGCTCCACCAGATAGAGCTGCACCTAGATGGGCTACTTCTGGTTCTGGCGGAGGAACAAACCACTTATATGCTATCACTAGTTGCCAAGAGCAAGAGGATTCGCCAGATGTTGTCACTGGTATGATTCAAGTCTTTGACTTTACTTTCTATGTCTTGCTAGATCCAGGAGCGAGTTTATCTTTTATAATTCCATATGTTGCTATGAACTTTGATGTTATTCCTGAGCAACTTAGTGAACCATTCAGTGTTTCCACGCCTATTGGTGAGTCTATTCTAGCAGAGAAAGTCTATCGTGATTGTCCCGTTTTCGTCAATCACAAGAGTATCATGGCTGATTTAATTGAGTTAGACATGATAGATTTTGACGTCATTCTTGGTATGGACTGGCTTCATGCTTGTTATGCATCAGTTGATTATAGAACTCGAGTAGTCAAGTTTCAGTTTCCAAATGAGCCAGTTGTAGAGTGGAAAAGCAGTTCAGCAGTGCCTAAGGGTCGTTTCATTTCGTACCTTAAGGAAAGGAAGTTAGTTTCTAAGGGGTGTGTCTATCACTTAGTCCGAGTTAATGACTAAAGTGTTGAGGTACCTCTTATTCAGTCAGTTCCAATAGTAAAAGAGTTCCCATAAGTCTTTCCTGATGATCTTCCCGGAGTCCCTCCTGAGAGAGAGATAGACTTCGATATAGATCTTCTTCCAGATATTCATCCTATATCTATTCCTCCATATAGAATGGCACCAATAGAGTTGAAATAGCTTAAGGAACAATTGAAGGATCTATTAAATAAAGGCTTTATTCGACCAAGTGTCTCACCTTGGGGTGCTCCGGTCTTGTTTGTGAGAAAGAAAGATGGTTCCCTTAGGATGTGTATAGATTACCGTCAGTTGAACAAGGTTACCATCAAGAATAAGTATCCTCTTCCGAGAATTGATGATCTTTTCGATCAGCTTCAGGGTGCTTCCTGTTTCTCAAAAATTGAACTCAGATCAGGCTATCATTAATTAAGAGTAAGGGAATGTGATATTCCAAAGACAACTTTCAGAACCAGATATGGTCATTATTAGTTTTTGGTCATGTCCTTGGTTTGACCAATGCACCAGCAACATTTATGGATCTTATGAATAGAGTCTTCAAACCTTATTTAGATATGTTTGTTATCGTCTTCATTGATGACATACTAATCTATTCAAAGAATGAATAAGATCATGCCCGTCATCTCATAATAGTTATTCAGACTTTGAAAGATAAGGAGTTATATGCTAAGTTCTCTAAATGTGTGCTTTGGCTTGAGTCTGTGGCATTCTTGGGCCACATAATTTCCGGTGATGGAATTAGAGTTGGCACTCAGAAGATAGAGGCAGTGCAGAATTGGCCTAAACCTACATCTCCAACGGATATTAGGAGTTTCTTGGGGTTGGCTGACTATTATAGAAGGTTTGTAGAGGGGTTCTCGTCCATTTCATATGATTTGACCAGATTGACTCAGAAGACAATTAAGTTTCAATGGTCTGAAGCTTGTGATAAAAGCCTTGAGGAGTTGAAAAAAAGGTTAACTACTGCCCCAGTTTTGACCTTACCAGAAGATACACAAGGCTTCGTTGTCTATTGTGATGCATCTAGAGTTGGTTTAGGTTGTGTGTTAATGTAGAATGGCAAAGTTATAGCTTATGCCTCCAGACAGTTGAAAGTTCATGAGAAGAACTACCCAACCCATGACTTAGAATTGGCTGATTTAGTAATTGCTTTGAAAATATGGCGCCATTACCTTTATGGTGTTCATGTGGATGTGTTCACCGATCACAAAATCCTGCAGTATGTGTTCACTCAGAAGGAGCTCAATCTTAGACAGATGAGGTGGTTAGAATTACTCAAGGATTATGACATGAGTATTCTTTATTACCCAGGTAAGGCTAATATTGTTGTGCTTTAAGAAGATTATCTATGGGTAGTACTGCCCATTTTGAGGAGGATAAGAAAGAGTTAACAAAAGAGGTGCATAGACTTGCACAATTATGAGTTCGACTAATGGATTCCACAGAAGGAGGAGTGGTGGTGATGAATGGGACTGAATCATCATTAGTGTCAAAAGTAAAAGGAAAGCAAGACCAAGATCCTTTATTGCTTTAATTAAAAGGCAAGTGTTCATAAGAAAAAAGTGACGGCTTTAGAACAAGGGGGAGATAGTGTTTTGAAGTACCAAGGTGGATTGTGTGATTGGATATACTTGAAGTTTCACCCAGGAAGGGTGTTATGAGGTTTGGTAAGGAGGGGAAATATAGTCCCCGGTATGTTGGTCCTTACAGAATTTCCAAAAGGATTGGGAAGGTAGCTTATGAATCGGAACTACCACAAGAGTTAGCAGTGTTTCATCTGGGATTTCATGTCTCCATTTTAAAGAAGTGCATGGGCGATCCTTTATTGATTATATCAATCAAAGATATTGGGATCAAAGATAGCTTGTCTTATGATGAGATTTTGTTCGGATTCAAGATCGCCAAGTTCACAAGTTGAGGACTAAGAAAGTATCATCAGTCAAGGTTTTTTGGAGGAACCAATTAGTTGAGAAAGCTACTTGGGAAGCTGAGGAGGATATGAAGAAGAGATATCCACATCTCTTTGAATCCGGAGAAAGTGAAGACCAAGGTACTAATTCTCTTCTTAGTACTCTTTAAGTTATGAGTGAGCATGTTGTTGTTTGCATTTGCTTGTTGGGTGTTTGAACTTGATGTTACCACCCTTAGTCTAGCAAGAGTAATCTCCTTCGAGGAAGAATATTCCCAAGGGGGAGATATTGTAACATCTCGCAATTCGAAATAGCTCGGAAGAAGCTAAGAATTTGGAAATAGTGATTTTTGGAAAGAATTGAAATCTGGAAATTTGTTTAAGCTAAGTTAAAAGTGAATTTTTGGTCAAATTCAAACGGCCATAACTCCTAGCTCAGGATGAGTTAGTTGTACTTTTAGATATGGTTGGAAATCTCTTGGAATGATCTTTCCAACGCTGCCAAGTTTACGCGATTCCGAGTTTGTATGAGTAAGTTATCCCCTTTGAAAGTTGGGTTGTTCAAATAAGGAAATGTCCAATCCGGATTTTTAAAGGTTGTTTTGGTATTTTCCTTACCCTTTTATTTTAATTTGTTTTTGGTAATTACTTAGGGGTCTAAACTGAACTTAGTCAGTTTACGCTTTTGGAAAAAAGAGTTAGGGTTTTGAGAGAAGAGAAAAGAAGAGGAGAAAAGAGGAGAAGGGAGAAGAGGAAGCAAGAACGTTCAAGATTCGTCGAATTCTTGGAGCTTTGCGTGTGGATTTCGTCAGGGGTGATCTCTACAAGGTATGTGAGATCACATAGCGTTGGGTTAGTTCACCCACGCGCTAAGCATGTTTAATTCAACGTATTTTCATCTTAAAAAGATTGAGAAATTGATGTTCTTGATAGTTGTTCTTGAATTGATTTTGTTCTTGAACATAACTTGGGATTAAGGAGTTTCTTGATGATTAAGTGTTGTTTCCTTGAGTTGTTTGGGTTAGAGTTTTGTGCATATGATTTGGGTACATGAATCTAAGGTTAATTTGGGAAAAAGAATCAGATTAAAACAATTTAGGATCAGAAAACGAGTTGACAAACTCGTCAGATGCACCTGGGGAGGGCCAAGAGCGTCGCGCCCCCATTACGCCAGGAAGATGGGGAGGGGCGCCTGCAGTGCGCCCAAATCAAGTCCCAGTAAGTTGGGGCCTGGCGCGGCGTGCCAGGGACGCGCCCCAATCAGCATTTTTCACCAGTTTTCATCGTTTAGCCTATTTAAGTTATTCTAAAGTGTCCTAACACTTTCCATTGATTTTAACTACTCTAAATGACTTCTAAACACCTAGAAATCATCCTGAAACATGAATCATAACCTTGAATCCATAAATTCAAATTCAAGGAAAGTTAAGAGCCAAGTCTAGGAAGTTTTCAGAGTCTTTTCAAGAAGTCTTTTGCAAATGCTTTTAACCTTGTTTTAAGACTTAAAGAGTAAAGAGTATAGATTGAAGTTCATTTCTTCAAAAGTATATGGGGACTAAGTATTCCCAAAGAGATTTTAAATGTTTTCACATTTAAATAAGATCGGAAACTGAGATTTCCAAAGAGCCTTCGGGCTAGTTTTCAAAAAAAAGTAATTGATTTCTAAATGAAGCAAGAGGGGAAACTTTGATTTCCAAGATACCCTTTGAGCTAAGTTTTTGAGCACTAATCTCAAATCACAGAAGAAGTATGTTCTTAAACATAAGAGCTAGTATATTCTAGGAGTAGTATTAAGCACCGAATTGGGGGTGAGCATGAGTTCAGGTAACTCACGCCTCCATAAAATCATGTAGCCATCATGGGTAGAAAATGGTCATACTTTTTAGATGAAAACTTTTCACAATAGACTAGTGGATCCACTTAGTAGTTCAGGTTCTATACCTTTGGCTGGGTATAGGATGCGCTGGCAGCGTGAGGTAGATCGTTATATCATCACTATAGCTCTTATGTGATGGTTGTCTGTTAGAGAAACTCTCACAGAAGTTATTGTATTTTTATATACATCAGTTTATTATATTTTTACATACATTTCAGAGTTGTTATATCCTTGTATATACACATAGTTGACATCATGTTTTTAAAACAACTTTTCTTTATATTGCACTTGTTTTAAAATGCTTTATATTGAAATGAGTTCAGTTAAGTATTCATGAGTTGAGAAGAGCCAAGGTAAGTGTTTCTTTTAGATTCCCTTTCAAGCCTGTGCTGTGTTATTTTATTATTTAGTTCAGTTAAGTTCATTGATCATTATAGATATGAATATTGTCTTCCGCTGAGTTAAGTAAGCCAGGCCAAGGGTTCGCTTGGGGCCAGCAATGGTCTTCGAGTGCCAGTCCCGCCCAGGGTGTAGGCTCGGGGCGTGACATCATTGGGTCCAATTATTTTGTTCTTAATGGTAATCTACAATCACAATTACTAAACCTAGATTTTCGATAGTGTTGTTAGAGGGTTTGTATGCTTGGACATATCCCTCGATGAGTATCTGATATCTAAATATCAAATTTTTATAACTTAACCTCATGAGAATTTATGTTGTGAGATGGAAATGTTGATAAGAACTATGATTGTTTGGGTATTATGAGTGTGTGTTTGTTGGTTCAGGTTCTCTTCTAATTGTAGCAGGTATTGATTTCGAATTTTATCATTATTATGTGAGAAATGATTCGTCCTAATGAGTGGGTCAAGGTCATTGATAACATATTGAAGACGTGTGTACGATCAACTTTGGTAGTTATTGGAAATCGCTTTTGTTGTTAGTTAAGTTTACATACAACAAAAATTATCACTCGAGTATTGAGATGACTTCATTGAGGCATTATACGAGAGGATATGTAGGTATTCAATTGGTTGGTTTGGGGGACGGAGATTACATCATAAAGCTAAGTGAGACCCAGTTTTGTTAAACAAAGACCTTCAGTATGATGAGGAACCGATTGCAATCCTTGATCATGATGTCCGAAAGCTCAGGAACAAGGAGATTAAGTCCGTGAAAGTTCAATGGAAGCATCGTCTGATTGAGGAAGCAACTTGGGAAACTGACAAGTATCCCAGTTATTCGACGATTCAGATACTACTCTACTCTTGTCTTAGCCAAGTTCTTCCTAGTTTATCAATCGAGGAAGAGTTATGGATAAATTGGTATCTATTGTAACGACCTAATTTCGTCGTTGGGGAAAAGTCAATGGGGAAGGAATTGGGGATAGAAAACTTTTGAGTAGTAACTTGGGAATTCCGACCCTAGTTCAGATTTGGACGAAATCTGAGTCAGTGAGGTCTAGGGAAATCTGGTAATGTATGAGAGATCTAATTATGGATTTGATCACATGAACAGATAGCTAAAACGTTAAGGAACCCGTACGACTTTATGGAATCAAATTCGGGAGAGTAGAACTCCCAAAATTGACCTTAGCGTGATCGGATAGTTTTTGAATGCCATGAGTTGAAGGTGTGTTATGAAATGGGGGTTTGAAACTCTAATTCCGACGTTTTGTCTCCAGGCGAGCCACCAGGGCGGGGCCGCTGTGGCGGGACGGGGTCCGCTGTAGCGGGCCAGTCGCGACTTAAGTCGAAATTAAACCCCAAAAATGTTATTATTCTGCAACTTTTGTTCTTAAGACCTAAGAAATTAACCAGGACAAGTTCTTGACAGTTTTCCACCTCTTCTAGCGCTAAAGGTAAGGTTTTCACTCCCCTAATCCGTTTTTCGATCCGTAGAACTTAGATTTATGGGTGATTATGTTTTGACCTAAAACTAATGGTGGAAAACGCCCTAAGTTGGGTATTGGGATCTTATGTATGGCTTAGGGTTGACGATTTCAATTGTAATCCGGGTAATTAGGCCTCGTTTATTGATCCTTGCATTAATTTTTATTTTTAGACCACGAACAAGTGGAGAGAATCCGAAAAGGGAAGATTCAAGTGCCTTAGGGGGATTCAAGCTTGGTTTCGAGGTAGGTGATAGTTTGATTTCATATTTGTGTGATGTATGTGGGTATTTGCTTCATTTTAATGCATGTATGTATGTGAATGTAGCACTATTGATCAAACTTAATGTAAATGAGTATGAATGAACGATTGTATGATTATGAGAATGTACATTGTGATTGTGGTATGATGATTGGACCGGGTGTCACATTCCGACACACTTATTGGGATCGGGTGTCACGTACCGACACATTTATTGTATCGGGTGTCACGTTCCGACACACTAATTGGGATCGGGTGTCACGTTCCGACACACTAATTGGATCGGGTGTCACGTACCGAAACATATATTGGACTAAATGTTATGTTTCGACACACTGATTGGGATCAGATGTCACGTTCCGGCACACTAATAGTTTGGGTATGGGTTCCATGAGAGGACCATTGAATTGTCATATTTACTTGTATTGAGAATGTGGAATTGTACATTGCTCCTGAAATGATAACCAATGTGTATATATATTATGTACATGCGTGTTTGCTATGTTGTGACTGCTTATATATGTTTAACTTACTGGAATTGACGCTTGATCCTACCAGTACACTGTGGTTGTGTACTAATACTACACTTGCTCGTTCTTTGTTGAGTACATGGCATCTTCAATCGGCTACGGGCAGACCTCAACTAGGAGATATCTGGTCGAGACCGGATTCAAGGGTGATCCAGTTCTTATAGGCTGCCATGGATCCTTCGATTTTGTTTAGTCCATTATGTTCGGACTTAGACATTGCTTTAGTAGTTGTTTATGTTGGTTGGGGTTGTACCCCTTTTCTTAGACTTGTTGAACTTTAGATATTTTGGTACAATGACTTTCAGGTTCTAAGGGTTATTTCCGCATTAGTTGTTAGATGTTATTTGAACTCCCGGAGTTTATGGGAACTCCATATTATTTATTTAGTTATTTAAACTTGCTTCCATAGCTTTAAATGTTTAGCTTTTGGTTAAATTGCTTGGTTGGGTTGTAGTAGTGGTCTCCCACCGGAGGGTTAGTGTGGGTGCAATCACGACGATCTGGATCGTAACAAAACATATATAAGATATTTAAAATTGTTTATAAAAATAACATATTATGCATGTATAATAATAAAATATATGCATATAATTATTGGACGATTATTTCTTCGGATTTTTTTAACAAAACTAAATACTATTTCTTTTTAAAATCTAAAATCAAACTCAAACCAAAAAAATAAATAATTTGATTTGATTTTTCAATTTAAATTGATTTTTATCCAAATTGTGAACCTTCCTAAAGACCATGAATTTGTAGGACCCCATTTTTTTGTCAATGTATAAGGCGTCTACTTCAGAATATGACTCAATAATAAACGTATGACCCATTAATGTTTCTTTCACCTAAATAATTTGTGCGCAATTTATTTATTCCTTTCTTTTCTCCCACTCTTTTTTTCTTCGTTTTTTGTTACTTCAAAGGAGTCTAATAACCAAACTTTTCTTTGTAATTGTAATGAAGCTATTAAAGCAGTTGTTTTAAGCCTTTCAAAATAGAAAGTTCAAATATTTTTATTATTTTTTGTTTTCATATTATAAAATTATGAATAAAAGATACTAAAGTTATTTTCTTTTGAATTATTATAGGAGTTAATGAGTTATTCAGAAAATTAATCCAAAATTTATAATAAAAATGTAATATATGAAAATGAATAATTTGATAATGACTTTGATAGTTGTATTTACAAAATTTTTTTTAGAAAAAATATAAACTTATTATTTGCACGTGTTTTATTTAACTTTGAAATTGACGTCTCATACATTGTGAATCCTCACAAATATCACATGAATAAATAATATTAAAACATTAAAAGAAAAAAAAAAGCTAATGTTAATATGAAAAAATTATATATCTTTTACATACTAAATTTGAGTGTAAAAGAAAGGGAGAAATAAATATAGCAAAATAGTGAAATATCTGGGATCGTATTGATGTTTTTCTCGGAGAGAAGTATTGTAGACACTCTTAAACTTTGCTTGAATTATTAGTTTCATTCTCAAATTATTAACAACATTAAAGATATCCTTGTACTTGATTAGTTGAACTTAAATACACCACCGATCATGCAACATGAGTGACATACAACTCCTAAATTTTCGCCAAGTTTTGGCTGTTTTCCACACTTCTCTCGACTTTTTACTAAGAGTACTTTCATGCTCCTACAAGAGTTTGACGTACACCACTTGTTATGTCATGTTGCAGATCGGGGATGTATTTAAGTTTAGTCTGTCAAGTAGAGAGATGCTTTTAAGACTATCAATAATTCAACAACAAAACTAATAATTTACATCGAATTTAAGAATGTTTTTGATACTTCTTCCTTTTTTTCTTTTTGAAGTGGATGTCACATTGCCAAAAAGATGGGTTCCACAAATTTAAGATCCTAACAAATACCAAACAGTGTTAAACATTTTAAGAAAAATATACTCCCTCCGTTTAAAAAAAATATGACCTCATTTCCTTTTTAGTCTGTTTAAAAAAGAATGATCCTTTTCCTTTTTTGGCAACACTTTAATTTCAACTTTCCACATGACATCTTTAAGGCCAGAAGATTAAAATACATTTTGGTACATTTGACATAACTTTAATTTAGAACTACAAGATTTAAAAGTCTTCTTTCTTTTCTTAAACTTTGTTTCAAGTCAAACTAGGACATTCTTTTTTAAACGGAGGAAATATTAAATATATGTCATCTCACTATGTGGGATCCAAAGAAAATAATGTGCGATGACCCTAAACTTATCACGAAGGATTAGATATTATATCCTAAAAATCCTAAGTTTAAGTAGCCCATAACAAAGTAAAATTTAAAAAATTACAGATGCAACACAAACAATATAACAAAATCATTGCATTGGCCATAGCATTGAGGAAGAGTAACAACCCTAAAATAATGTGATGATCAAAGCAAATAAAAGCATGATTTAATAAAAATTAATGGTCAAGACACTATGCAATTAATATTAATGATATTGAGATGCAAGACATTTAATTATCTACTAACTTTATGCTCCAATCTGTTATTTTTATGTTCTTTTTTTATCAAATAATGACCTCAATAAATTACAAATATATTAAACCTTATCTAATCATTTAAGCTCAATACTTCTTTAATTTTCTATCTCTCCTTAAAATTGTTATCAACTCATTTACATGATTAAAATCTATATAAAACAATATAGCTGAATGAGAAAACGGTGATGTGGTGCTCTCTATGAGCTTCAATCCTATTTATTTATTTTTTGTGGTTTTTTTTGGCCATTTTTCTAATTTTAAAATACAAAAAAATCATCTAACTATTAAAGATAGTGATATTTGATTCTTTCTTCATCAATAACCATATTTAATTTATTTTATCATTAATGCTATTATTCTCTTTTTCTATAATATTTCCAATTTCTTCTTTACTCTCTTCTTCCCAAAATCTCATCATTAATGATATTTATATCATTTCCTTAAATCACTTCTTTTTCACTCTCTTTTTAAATTTATTCAATTCAAGATATAATATAAAAGATATTTTTTAAAATATTTTTGTACGATTTTCCCTTAAATCTCATTATCAATGATGTTTATAACAATACCTTAATAAATCACTAATTTAGTACTTTTCCTTTTTTTGTTCTTTTTTTACTTATTTTTATTTATTTATTTAATTCAAGAAATTTATATATCTATATAATATAAGGTATTTATGTTATCTTCTTTATTTGTATTTTTCCTTTTGTATATGCATATCTTTTGTGGGGTTTTTTTTTTTTTTTTTTTTTTTTACTGTTTTTCTAATTTTAAAAGACTTGATTTCATTTAAAATATTTACAAAACATTAAACATAGTCAATTAACCGTAAAGCCCAATTTGCTGAAACTCCTCTATTATGTGCCTATAAAGACATATTAATTTGAAGAAATGAAATAATAAAGTTTATTAACTTTAGAAATTAGTAACGGTAATCATAAGTTAAAGTTTATGGGCACATTAATTTTTAAATATTATTTTGTCTCTGCAACTTCATATCAGTTACCAATAATACCTATAAATTATCATATTGAAAACTTTTGTTTCTTCATCTTGTCTCTTCTTCGTATCTAAATATTCCAAACCAAAAATCTTGACAATCATTTATGTTGTCGATTTGATAATGGGTAGATTTTGTGTTTTTGCATTCGTGATCAGATTATCTTCACGAGTTCACTAATCAACAAAAAAAAAAAGATATCACTTGCTGGATTTTGTTACATGCAAGGCATCAACTTTTTTAAAAGTCTTCATGTTCATTAATGTTTATTCTGCCTTTTTTATTCTCTTTGGTCTTTATTATTTTTTTTTCCCATTATTTTATGTAACCAGATTTTTTTTTATGAGTGTAGTTATTAAGATGTGCTAAATTATCAAAAAGGATATGGGTGTTGAATGGGAAACTATCTTATTGTATTGAAATTGATTAATTTTATTATTGTCATTCTTTCTGCATATGAATGATTGGTTTTAGTGTTTGAAAATTGTTTGGTTAAATTCAAACTCTTGTGTCTTATGTTTGGGTCAAGATTTATTCCTCAATAAAAGAGTATGAATTGAATGAAAATAATTTAAGCAAGGATAAACTTATTTTATTACTATTATAATAGGGTAATTTACTATAATGAAATTCGATGAATTAAATATTTTACTTAATCAATATGTTTTATTTTTTTCGGTTATTATATATATTTAAGTGGAAGTTTGATTTTTTAGGAGAATTTGCAAATTCTTATATGCACATGTTGCATCTTCTTCTTTCTCATTAAATTTCATGTTCATTCCGTTTCTTCCCATTCCATAATTCAAATAAAAAAAATCTATATATTTTATTTGTGGTGTTACAATACAACGGATTGCATGCATTATTTTGTACAATTTCGCCAGTAAATTTAGTCCAAAATAATGCAAAAAGGTTAGTACATATTTTCCTTCTAATAATGTTTTGTCAGTAAGTTAAAATCATATAAAATTAATAAGGTGTAGTTGAACTTTCTTTCACAAGACAATGAGATACAACCCAAAATATCTAAGTACGAACATGGTACAAATTACTAAAAACATTGTTTAGTTTTAATAGAGCAAATGTCTCAATGATGTAGATAGTTGGTCAATTAACCGCTTGAACTTAATACGGTATGTATATGTACAATATGTATATAATAGTGTATGATTTATATATATAATTAGAAAAAATAAATAATAAATTTGATTAATTATTTGTGAAACATCCCAATCAAATTAGGGGTATTAATTTAAAATTTTAACTTTTACTTTATTTTCAAGTAGTTAAAAATAAAAAATTACCTTATATGTGCTAATAAGACAAACTTAAATTCATGCATAATACTCTTATATTGATTTATTATCTCTACATGGCGGACAAGGCTCATGGCTTAAGAATGGAGATGGTGTTATGGCCTCCACACTCGATAGGTCATTAGTATTTGTAGATCTTTAATTTTTTATAATAAATATAGTGTAAATCATAAATAAAATATTTGATAACTGCGCGTAGCGTGACTGATTTACCTAGTTTGAGTATAAAGAAAAAAAAAAGGAGAACCAATATACCAAAAGGTGAAAGGAACGTTTGGGAACAAATAGTCCTACCAATGTGACATATTTACGAAAAATACATATTTTACTCCATACAATTGTTTTTAAAAACTATTCACCCACTTTAATTTTTTTAATGAAAAGGAAAGATATTTTTCTCGACAAAATCGTTGAGTGGAAAGCTCTTATTCTCATAGAGAATAGCTTAGAAGTTGGAGTGTGAGTCTTCTCCATCCCCATATCTATTTCCTAATCTCAATTTATCCCCAAACAGAAAACCCCTAGCTAGTATAATATTGCTTTAAAATTACCTTTACATGTAAGATATATAACTGTCAAGACCCAGACCGTTGTGATTGACACCCACACTAACCCTCCGGTGGGAGAACCACTACTACAACCCAAACCAAGCAACTAAACCAAAAACTAAAGCATTTAAGGATACGAAAACAAGTTAAATAGCTAAAGACTGAAATTCCCATAAACTTCCAAAAGATCCAAACAACTAACAATGCGGAAAATACACCTAGAACCTGAAAGTCAATGTACCAAAACATCTAAAGTTCAGCAAGTCTAAACAAGAAGGGATACAACCCCAAACTAATGTGCTAATAACTAACTAGAAAAGTCTAAGTCCGAAATAGTGGACATAGACGAAAGAGAACCCATAGCAGCCCGGAAGAGATGGCTCACCCTTGAATTCGAATGATGACTGATCTTCTAGACGAGGTCTGTCAATAGCCGTCTAAAGATGCCATGTACTCAACAAAAATAAAAGCAAGTGCAGTATCAATACACCACCACAGTATACTGGTAGGATCACACGGTTATCCCACTAAGTGTAACATACATAATCAATACAACAATATAATCACATGCATATATCGAACCTATACAATATTATCACATGCTCAACAATATACATTTACAACAAGTCATTGGTTCTCTCATGGAACCCAAACCTAAACAGTTAGCATACCGAAACGTGGTACCCAATCCAATAGTTATGCCGAAACGTGGCAACCGATCCCATATTTATGCCGAAACATGGCAACCGATCCCAATTAGTTATGCCGGAACGTGGCAACCGATCCATTCAACACACCACAATCACAAACATAAGTACATTCTCATAATCATATAATCGAGTCATGATTCAATGGCATTCGACAATCATATATCCTCATTTACAACAAGTGTGATCAATAATGCAACATGTCCATACATATATGTATCATAATGAAGCAAGATAAACATACATCACACAATCATAGAATTACAACCATCACCTACCTCGAAACAAGCTTGAAACCCTAAGAAACTTGATCCTTCCCTTTTCGGATTCGTTCTGCTTGTTCTTGGTCTACAAACAATCAATGTAATACGGGAATCAATTAAAAATCACCCATTACCCGGAGTACTAACCATTCTATGAACCCTAGATGAAACTCATGATCCTTATTATCCAAATTAGGGTTGTTTTCACCATAGATTCTAGATCAAAACCCTCCCCCATCGATATTTACCCATTAGATTACGTTCTACGGATCGAAAAACGGATTCGGGGGGTTATAATCTTACCTTTAGCCTCAAGAATGGTGAAAAATGGTCAAGAAGTCATACGGGGTCGTCTCCTAGCTCTCAAAGTCGAAAAGTGCAGAATAAAGACGTTTTGGGGGTTTATTTACGACTTTAAGTTGCGTTTAGCCCGCTACAACGGCCCTCACCCCGCTACAGCTTCCCCGCCAGAGCGACCAAAATCCCCGCCAAAGCGGGTTGCACGAAATAGTGAGCTATTTAATAATTCTCAAAGCCCCCATTTCACAATACACCTTCAACCAATGACACTCAGAAAATACCGTTCACGCCAAAGTCAGTTTCGGGAGTTCTACTCACCCAAATTCAATTCCGTAAAGTCATACGGATTCCTTAACGAGTTATCTATCCCATCATGTAATCAGAATTATAAATAAATCACCTGATTGTTACTAGATTTCCCTACACCTTAACGACTCTGATTCCGTCCAAATCTAGGCAAGGTTGGGAAATCTCAAGTTACTACGAAAAGTTTTTCGACCCAAAAAAATTTCCCCATTGACTTTTATATAACGACAGAACCCGTTCGTTATAATAGATACCAATTTACCCATTACTCGTCTCCGAGTGACAAACTTAGGAAAAATAGGCTAAGGAAGGAATGAAATAGTACCTGAATCGACGAACAATTGGGGAGCATGTCCCTCTCAGTTTTACAAGTAGCTTCCTCAACTGGAAGATGCTTCCATTGAACTTTCACTAACTTAATCTCCTTGGTCCTCAACTTACGTACATCACGATTAAGAATCACAACCGGTTCCTCCTCATATTGGAGGTCTTTGTCTAGCACAATTGAGTCCCATTTAATGATATAATCCCCATCACCACAATATCTCTTCAACATGGACAATGAAATACCGGATGAACACCTGATAGATTAGGAGGTAGATCCAATCTATA
The DNA here is from genome assembly GCA_036250505.1 of Solanum acaule. Lineage (NCBI taxonomy): Eukaryota > Viridiplantae > Streptophyta > Magnoliopsida > Solanales > Solanaceae > Solanum > Solanum acaule. Next base: position 19,980 of record JAJOOR010003523.1, read on the forward strand.
AGCAATCGATCCTACACATTCAAGAACCTCAAAGGGACTAATGTATCGCGGACTTGGCTTGCCCTTCTTTCCCAATCTCATCACCTCTTTCATGGGTGATACCTTAAGAAGAACATTCTCACCGATTTGAAATGCCATGTCTCTTACCTTATTATCTGCATACTTCTTTTGTCTACTCTGGGCTGCTAAAAGCTTAGTTTGAATACTTCTCACATTATCTTGAGCATCCTTCACTAAATCGACCCCCAATGGTTTTACATCTCCAGCCTCAAACCATTCTATGGGTGATCTACATCCCCTCTCATAGAGTGCCTCAAATGGTGTCATATCTATGCTGGAGTGATAACTATTATTATAGAAGAACTCACACAAAGGTATGAATTTATCCTAATGCCCTCTAAAATCAAGCACACATGCCCTCAACATGTCTTTTAACACTTAAATAGTCCTCTCTGACTGCCCGTCTATCTGTGGATGGAAGGTTGTACTAAAAATGATTTGTATGTCAATTCATCATGCAATTTCCTCCAAAACTTGGATGTGAATTGGGTACCACGGTCTAAGATGATAGAGAGAGGCACCTCATGCAACCTCACTATCTCCTTCACATAGACTTTAGCCAATTGTTCAGCATTATAATCTATTCTTACTGGAATAAAATAGGCTGACTTAGTCAATCTATCAACCACTACCCAAATAGAATCAAACTTCCCCAAAGTCTTGGGAAGACCAACCACAAAATCCATGGCTATCATTTCCCACTTCCATTCCAGAATTGGCATTCTTTGAAGCAATCCTGTAGGCCTTTGATGTTCATATTTTACTTGTTGGCAATTTTGACACTTAGCCACAAACCCGCTATATCCTTCTTCATGCCCAACCACCAATAAATTCGCTTCAAGTCTCGGTACATCTTGGTCACACCCGGATGAATGGAATACTATGAACCATGGGATTCTGTTAACAATTTCTGAATCAAGTCATCAACTTGAGGAACACAAATCCTCCCTTTAAAACTGAGCACACCTTCCGCATCAAGAGTGGTCTCTTGTGCCTTACCAATCACGGTCTTCTTTTTAATCTTATTCAAATTTTCATCCTCAAATTTTTTGGCCTTAATCTCCTCAATGAACGTGGCCCTTACCTCAATGCTAGCTAACACCCTACTTCTTTCCTAGATGCCCAACTGCATAAACTTATACTCCAAGGTCTGAATTTCCTTGGCCAAAGGTCGCTTGGTTACACTCAAGCAAGCTAAACTACCCATACTCATCATTTTTCGACTCAATGCGTCTGCCACAACATTAGCCTTACCCGGATGGTATTGGATGGTCACATCATAATCTTTAAGTTACTCCATCCACCTTCGTTGTCTCTAATTCAGATCCTTTTGAGTGAACACATGCTGCAAATTATGATGATCAGTAAACACCTTATACTTAACACCATAGAGGTAATGTTGCCAAATCTTAAGAGCAAACACTATCGCCGCCAACTCCAAATCATGCGATGGATAATTCCTCTCGTACACCTTCAATTGACGCGATGCATAAGCTATAATATTCTTATCCTGCATCAACACAGCACCCAAGCCAGAATGTGAAACATCACAATAAACTATAAAGTCGTTATCTTTAATCGGTAATGCTAGGATGGATGCGGTGGTCAAAAGAGTCTTGAGCTTTTGAAAGATTTCCTCGTATTTTTCAATCCATTCAAATGGTATCTCATTTTTGGTCAAACTAGTCAAGTGAGTGGCAATAGAAGCAAAATTCTTTACAAATCGATGATAGTAGCTAGTGAGCCCCACAAAACTCCTAACTTCCGTCACAAAGCTAGGCCGAACCCAATTCTTAACCGCCTCGATCTTTTGAGGATCTACCATTACCCCTTCTTTTGAAACTACATGTCCCAAAAATGCAATAGAAGTCAACCAAAATTCGCACTTAGAAAATTTAGCATACAACCTTTGTTTCCCAAGAACACCCAGAACAATACGAAGATGGTCGGCATGCTCTTCCTCACTTTTTGAATAAAACAAATATCATCAATAAAGACTATGACGAAAGAATCAAGAAATGGCTTGAACACCCTATTCATTAAACTCATAAAAGCCACAGGATCATTAGTCAAGCCAAAGGACATAACTAGAAACTCGTAGTGCCCATAGCGGGTTCTAAACATCGTCTTGGGCACATCCTCAGGCCTAATTTTCAACTGGTGGTAGCCAGACCTTAGATCAATCTTGGAGAAAACTGATGCGCCTTGCAATTGGTCAAAAAGATCATTTATTCGAGGCAAGGGATACTTATTTCGAATGGTGACCCTATTCAATTGTCGGTAACCTATACACATTCTCATACTACAATCATATTTCTTAACAAACAAAACTAGTGCACCCCATGAGGAAGCACTAGGTTGAATAAATCCCTTATCAAGAAGCTATTGGATTTGAGCCTTAAGCTCTCTTAATTTTGCCAGAGCCATGTGATATGGAGGGTGTGTTGGAACATAACAACCGATCAACATAACCATAATCACATTCACACTCATAATGTACATTCTCATAATCATACAATCAAGTGTTGATTCATGACATACAATGGTTCATTCATACTCATTTACATTAGGTTTGATCAATAGTGTTTCATTCACATAAATGCATGGATTACAATGAAGAAAATACCAACATATATCATACAAACATGAAATCAAACAATCACCTACCTCGAAACCAAGCTTGAATCCTCCTAAGGCACTTGAATCTTCCCTTTCCAGATTACTTCCGCTTGTTCTAGTTCTACAAACAATTAATATAACGCAAGGATCAATAAATTAAGGTCAAATTATCTAGATTATAACAAACCCAATAACCCAAGACCAAACCCATGATCCTAAGGTGCTGCTAGGGATTTTTTCCACCATCAACTTTAGGTCAAAACCCTCCCCTAATGATAATTACCCATGAATCTAAGTTCTACGGATCGAAGAACGGATTAGGGGAGTAAAATACTTACCTTTAGCACCAAAACTCGTGGAAAACTGTCAAGAATTCATCCTGGGTCGTCTCCTAACTGTTTAGAACAAAGTTTGCAGAAAAATAACAAAATTGGGGATTTTTCCCGACTTAAGTCGCGACTGGCTTGCTATAGCAGACCTCATCCCGCCACAGCGTCCCCGCCCTGGCGGCTTGCGTGGAGACAGAACTTCAGAATTATAGTTTCAAACCCCCATTTCACAACACACCTTCAACCTGTGACATTCAAAAACTACCCGTTCACACTAAGATCAATTTCGGGAGTTCCACTCGCCCGAATTCAATTTCGTAAAGTCGTACGGGCTCCTACGTCTTGGCTATCCACTCATTTTAATCAAATTCATTGTTATATCTCTCATTCATTACCATATTTTCCTAGACCCCACATAACTCAGATTTCGTCCAAATATGGACTAGGCTAGGAATTTCCAAGTCACTACTCCAAATTTTTCTATCCTAAATTCTTTCCCTGTTGGCTTTTTCTTAACGACGAAATCAGGTCGTTACACATAAAAGCTTGACCTTGGAAAGAAGGAAACATACTCACCTCAATTCTACTCAACTCAACCTCAACTCATGGATACTCAACTCAATACAGTATAAAAACAACAATGAAGATACAGTTTATATAAAGCATTTAAAACAATAGATAACAACTCAATGTATTTAAAATACAATAATAACTCAGTTTCTATGTAAAGATACAAAATAACTCAATTTGGGAGTGTTTCTAACCGACAACCATCACTATGAGATATGTGATGATACATCGTCTTGTCCACGCTGTCAGAATTGTCCTATACCTTGCCGGAGTATAAGACATCCTCAACTAAGTGGATCCACTAAACTATGCTTAAAGATCAATAAGGAATCATCTAAAAATTATGACCCTTTCTACCCACGTTGGCTACATGGTTTATGAGGACTTTGAGTTGTTTGAACTCGTCCCCATATCGTTGCTCAATACTACTCCCAATAATATAACTCAACTCATATGTTTGAAAACATTTCCTCAACCTCAAACCTTGATATTATTACTCAAAAGGTTCTCTTAAAAGAGATTATACTCAAAAACTCCTCATGAACTCATTTGGAAATCGATGTTTCCTCTCATTTTAAATGTAAAAACATTTACTCTTGGGAATACTTAGTTCCCATATATTCATTTTGAAAAATGGAACTCAACACTCCTCATTCTCATACTCAAGTACTCAAGACTTAAAACAATTTTTAAAAGATTGTAAAAGACTTCTCAAAATGACTCGAAAGAACTTTAAAGACTTAACTCTTAACTCTACCTTGAATTTGAATTATGAATTCAATGGTTATGATTCATGTTATGAAGGATATCTCGATGTTTAGATGTAGTTTAGAGTTGTTAGAATCATAAAGGAGTAAAGGTACACCTTAAAATAACTCAACGGGTCAAACGATGGAAAAACAATGGGGACAGGTGACCCTGGCTCACTGAGTGGCGCGGGGAGCCAGACCCTGAACTTCAGAGAGCTCATCTTAGTGCATTGCAGGGGTGCTGCGCCCGCCCTCCTGGTGCATCAGTGGCGCGTCGTGCCACCCCTCCCCCAAAATGACCCGACGAATTTTTCTTCTCGTTTTCTTATCCTAATTCGCCTAGAATCGATTGCTTTCCTCAAATTTTTCTTAGATTCAATTACCCAATACAAGTACACAATAACCTACTCACTTTTCCTTAAGAACAACCCTTGAAGATCAAAATCTTCACGTCAAGAATTCATCAAACTCCATAACAAAGCATGAAGAACAAAACCTCAAGAACACCCATCAAGAATTCAAATCATTCAAACTTTAGAACAAAATTACGGATGAAATTTACATTATTGGCATGTGTGTGAACGAACCCAACACTATGAAAACTTACATACCTTAATTTGGCAAAATTTCTCGACAAATCTCAAGAATCTTGACGAACGCCTTGAACTCATCTCAAAACCCTAAGCGTAATTTAAAGTTGTAAAAACTGACCCAAATCAGTTTAAACCCTAAAATATTACTAAAAACATTTAGATCTGATGGGGTAAGGAAAAGACAAAATTACCCCTCATTAGTTCTGGTAAATTTTCTTAATTGGATAGGCTGACTTCAAACGGGCATATCTCCCTCATCCGACTTCAAAATTTAGAAAACATGATGACGTTGGAAAGAGGATTCTAATATCTTTCATTTGATATCTTATGGGCCACCTAAATCATCTTGTACTGAAAGTTATGACCGTTTGAAGTTGACCTAAAACTCACAACTTAAGCTTAACTTGAACAAATCTCAAATTAACTCTTTCTAAATTTAGCTCCTTCTATTACCGAGATGTTACACAAACTACTATCTTTTCACATTTTAATTAATCTAAGATAATTTTTTATATGTTATGTATCTATAAAATAGTACTAAAAATTAAGTTAGAATATTAAAAAATTGGTTAACTCTCGAAATTTCGCCCATATTGCATAATTGAGACTGAAGGAGTAATATATATTATTTGAAATTACATTAAGAGTACTATAAATCACAAGAATAAACAATTTAAAATATTTGAAAAACATATTAAAGTGTGATTAACTCTCAAAATTTCACATGTACTATATAAATTGGGACAAAGGTAATAACATATATAAAAAAATTTAAAGTCTTGAATGCTTTGTTTGTTAATTGATTCAATGTAGATAGATTTACAAGATATGTGCACTTGCAGCTGAGATTTTGGAACTTTACCCCTACTTGAGCTAGGGAGATTTTTCTTTGTTTGTCCTCAAATTCCCAGGTATAGTTGGTAGA
>JAJOOR010003524.1:0-39614 GCA_036250505.1 Solanum acaule
CCCCCCCCCCCCCCCCCCCCCAAAAAAAAATGGCATATCTTTCTTGGCCATTTTTTTATAAGTCATGCTCCACAAAATACGTACACATGCAGAGTCGGAACTTTTAATTTATGAATTTTGAACCACAATTTGCTTTTACTTATTCGATTCTGAATAGATTATTAACACAAACAAATACAGGGTTTGAGTAAAAGTTATTGAGTTGTACTGCAGTTGTAACTCGAATGGTGGCTCGGCTCCACCCTGGCTCAATACATACTACAGATACACAAAGGAATTATATATATAAGAAAACAAAGAAAGAATAACGAACCGAGTGCTGAGAAAAAACTGAAATACTACAACTATTATACATGACTCCTGCTGAAATTGATGCAAAGTATATTTGTAAAAATAGTTGAGAAGTAATTTAATTTACAGCAGTGGAGAAATACCTTAGCAAATTTGCAAAAGACAGTTATTTGATTGAAAGAAACTGATTATCTAACTAAATTATTAAAGACTAAGACTTCAGTATGTATATATATATATATAATATAATAATAATAACTTAATAAGAAAACTTAACTAGCTAGATAGCTAGTATATTGAGGTACATATTTGTCTTGTGGCAGGCAGCATCATCTTCTATATATCTACATAAGATACATCCAATTCATGTGACCACCCTATATATCTGCAATAAATTTGGTAAGCATAAAGTAAGAAATATCCAGAAAAACAAAAAGATGAAATTAAAGAAAAAACATTGAATGATTGTAGGTATTAGTATTCATGAAATAGTAGTGATACAGCAATGTTCATCACTCCATCCGTCCCAAATAATAATAAAAAATTATACTATCAATACAATATAACCGATTATAGCAGTGGCAAGATATAAATAAACTAGATATATCTGTACAAATTGTCAGTAGAGTTTGAAGAGTACTTACAACAACAACATACCCTGTGTATTCCACAAGTGGGGTCTGAGAAGCCTTATTTCTACCTTGTGAAGGTAGAAAGATTGTTTTCGATAGACTCTTAACTCAGATAAAGCAGATCAAAATCAAGTATCAAAAGAAAATATAATAGTGAAACAAGCTATGCTGACATTAATGTAGACGAGAGCAATCAACAATAAAATAATATGATAGTCGAGACAAATGAAACAAATAAAAGTAATAAAATCAAAGAATAAGACAGTATGAGAATAATAGTTACAATACTGATACCGAAAACTAGACAATACTCGACTATGTATATTAACTTTAATTCTACCCTAATCCTCAACTTTCAAGTCCTCCTCTCTAGGATCATGCCTTCGATAAGCTACATGTGTGTGCCATGTTTAATCTAATCACCTCTCTCCGTACTAATACTACTTTGGCCTACCTTAACCTCTTCCCATATCCACCATAGCCAGAGTCTCACCTCCTCACTGGTGCATCCTTATCTCCTCTTCATCTGCTCGAGCTATTTCAATCTTGCCTCCTTCATCTTCACCATAGAGGACACTCCCACCTTGTTCCGAATATCTTCATTTCTAATCTTTTATTTTCTCCTCTTTCATATTTTAGACGTGCGAGTTTTTTTAAAAACAGAATAATGTTGTGAACGGCTGAAGCAATGAAAAGAAATATATACTTATTTTGTTCATCTCTTTATATGTCTTCCACAAATTAAATGCAACTAGTCTAGCTCTATGTCACTCGTTTTTGCATCAATTGATTGCAATTTGTTCAATCAAATTAAACCTTCCAACTTTCTTGTAATATGGAATCTACAAATTATCAACCGGTATGCAAGCCTTGATCAAGGTCACTCATATTGTGACAAATGATCCACCTGTGTCCACGCTAGAAGATGACAAAGGTGACATGTAGAACGTCAATGACAAATGTATTGGATATGTGTTGACAAAATTCTACGTCAAGTGTAGAAAAGAAATAAAAAAAAGTAACTTATAGGTTCTGGTGGGATAATTGGAACTTAGTTCAAAGGAGACATTATCGTATGTGTGTGAACAAAATCCCACGTAAAAAGAAAAAAAAAAAGAGGAAAAAGGAAGCAACTTACAAGGGTTGAACAACCTTTTAATCCTCTTATAACTGGTTATGGTTCATGGAGATGTTACTTAGTCTTCTGGAAATTGAATGTACATTGTGCAATCGAACTTTAAAGACCCCAGCCATCTCATATAAATGGTAGTTTAATTTCTTTTGTCTATCTTAAGTATCTTTAGATATATTGGAGCTTATTGCTTTCTTGATGCCTCTCCGCATCCTCTTATAACTGGAGGTAAGCTTTGATCCCCTTTTATATTCTTTTAATTATTAAATAACATACAAGGTAAGGGTATATATGGATCAAACTTCAACCACAACGAAAGGTGAAAGCCTGGATGGATGAATTCTATATTGTTTTAAAAAAAAACTCTCAATAGTGTGAGACCCTTTGCAAAATTAAAGGATCATACTGACTAAGACCTAAGATTATATATCTTCAGGAATTATATTCAAATAACTTTGGAATGGGCGTTCTTGAAATTTTGACCCTAAGTCATGCCTCATAGGAAAATTAAACCTTCAAGGTCAAGGTCAAGTTTGTTGAACTTAAAGTTTTGTACATGGAGAAAGAGGGATCAAAAGTTCTGGACCAACCATTTCTAAAAAAATTCTTATAAATTACCAAGTATCTTTAGATTACTTTAGTTGAGTGTTCAAATTCCTCTCTTTATGTAACTTTTGTTAATTCACATAGGGCTCAATTAACAATGAATTCTCTAACATTGTACAAATTGAAAAGCAAACATATTCAACTTGTCATCAAAGTTCAGGACATTATATATCCAAGTTCAAGATCTTTACCTTTAATTTTTGCATTCAAATAAATTTATCAAAATCAGTAGTTGGATAATAAGAAAAAACTAGTAACTAATTAAGAACATAAAGTACATACTATGTTATTTTTGTGGGCTGTATGAGGTTCATTTTTTTTCCTTTAAAACAAAAATCAGATTTTCTTATATTAGAATTAATATTTTCCGAAATCTTGTCAAAATGTATTTTTTGAGAGGAATAATTTTTTTCAATGTGAGAGAAGGTGAGTTTAGCAGTCGCAACTTCATAAATCATTTCAGTATTTTTTTTAAAACTTTCATAAATCGTTTAAGTAATTTTAAATATCACTTAATTTAATATGGAATTTAGTGATAAATATCTTGTCCTCATACCCCAAAATTAAATGGAGTATTTTAACGAAAGCACAGAGACATGCTCAATGCAAATTTACCTTTATTTCTATGGTGATTCGTTAGGATTTCTTATTTGATATTGATCAAGACTAAGCAACAAGTTATGGTGATTTGTTAGGATTTCTTGTCAATTCCTGAGGGATCATAACAATTTTTTGGAATTCATGACTAAAACTCTGGCGATTTGTCAGGATTTGTGGCCAGATCTTAGTGATCCTTCAAAATTTGGCACAAACCCTAATGATCATCATAACATGTTGTGTAAAAATTCACCAGGACAATTTTCCTTCAAAATGGAGTATTTGGAAACTATTTAGATAAAACTTTCCACTTAAGTATCCTTTGATGAGAAGCTTTTATAACTACATAAATATCATGACATATTTAAGAATTTAGATCACAAATACCAAACAATTTTTAACTTTTTAAAAAAAATATGTGCTTAGTGAAAAATGTTCATATAAATAGAAAACAATTACTTTATTTGTACGTTTAATGAGCTAGGAAATGATCGGGTATGTAGAAATAAGTTCCTATGCTTAAATTTCTAAAGCTAATTATAAAATGATAAAGTTGAAGAAATTCCATCAAGAAAACTTAACATTACCATGATATATTAAAATGTCAGGGATAGACTTTAAGCCTAAATCAACCTCAACTTATTAGGAAAGGATTATTCGAGACCATGTAAGGAGTTCATGTTCTCATCCCATAAAGGATGTAGAACTCCAAAAAAAAAAAGAGATTATAGAAGTCTCAATGCTTTAATTCCTAAAACTAAAATGATAATGGTGCAGAAATTAAATTCCATCAAGAAAACCACTAAAAATATAAGAAACCATCGAAATAAATCAAAGTAACAGAGAAAATATATGTTTACCTCATATAGAATATAATGTCACTTAATTTACTCACAATTACTTTCAAATTACACAAAAAAAAATTAATGAACACCTTAACCTCGGGTACATTTTTTCCCCCAAAAAAACCGCAATGTGAGGGGACTATGCATAATAAACCCCAATCCACACTTCAAACATGAAACAACAAATGAAGACGGGGACACTAGAGGCAGAACAAGATATGGATTCACGAGAACCCAATATCTTTTTCCCAGACTCTCTCTCTATATATATATTAAGAAATTCACTAAAAATTTGACTTTTGAATCCAAGTATTATTGTATAGTAACTTAACGTGCAGTAGTAAACTCATAATCTATGGAAGAATGGTGTGATTAGGCTGTTTACTTAGAAATCCGAGGCGAAAAAAGAATTGAAATAGTGGTTTAAGGGATGAGCGGTCTTTTTGGTATGACTTGGACAATCATCCTCTCATGAGCTAGTTTTTGAAGTTAAATTATGCGATCAAGATCTATTTTATATTTATATTGTATGAGAGCAAAGTCTATTCCAATTCTTGTTTCCTGATATTGGGGCCCATATTAAATTGTTCATGCATCAGATGTTGAGGAACTGCTATTCTTGTTTCCTAATGTTGGGCCCCCCATATTAAATTGTCCATACACCAGATGTTCAGAGAAGGGTGTAGGTTATAAAAGTCCCCAAAGAAGAAGAGAGACATTCCCTAAGTAAGAAGTTGAACATAACAAGCTACAAAAGGACTAACTAGCAAGGTATACCTTGAAAATATACTCTTAATTAACAGCAATAACTATGACTATTTACAGACAAATAATACGAAAAAGGCTTGATGCTAAAACCTACGTACAAAAGGCAAGCATAATATGTCTGCTTATATATATTATCTGTATATTCGTTGGAACTTTTTGGTAATGATTATACATATATGATTGTTAGTGATGTACAGAAGATTCTTTTAATTATATTATTTAAAATGGTCCAAGACAATATAAATTTTGTTTCCACTTCAAAAATTACTCTAACTATAGTAACCAACTAACCATCACATAGTTTTCTCATTAAGACACAAAAATTTTGCCAAATCTCTTAAGGGCCAAGAAATATTGAAAAGATCACATAATTTAGAAGAATAAAAGTTTCAATTATGAAATTAATAAACTGTTTTTGCATGATATGAAAGAGAGAAAGGAAGAAATATGAGAGAGATTTGTTATAATAAGATTACTAGCATATGCACTATTCATACCCTACTATATATATACTCCCAAATAGTAATAAAAAAAGATGAAATTTTCCTATATCTATTATTCCTCAAATTCAATTGCTTCACTATGACCATAAAGATCAGGGTTTTAGGGATTTTTACTTAGAAAATGACCTTTAACAACAAGGTCTAATCAAAGATTAGTTACACTTTGGCAATAATAAATATTACTTGTACTTATAATTCTTCTAATTTTACTTTTCAAGAAAAGTTGTTGATATTACAACAACAAACTTCAAAGAAATAAGCAAATCGGCATTATTTGATTCGTTGTAATTTAAAAATATAGTTTTATACGAATACTCTAAAGTAATAGAGTCAAAATTGAAGTAAGTCCATATAATACGTATAATTTACCATACTGATCTAAAACAAAGAAAATTACTTACCCATATGATTTAGCTTGCTTGCATCAAATTCTTGTGTTGATCAGCACCCGCACTAGCACCAGCACCAGCACCAATGGACTTAATTGAATTATTATTGAGCTTCCTTTTCTTCTTCTTCTTGTAAGGAATCCCTCTTGCCTTAGCTTGACACTCTTTTACCTCTCTCAAATAAAGGCGAATCGCGCCATTTCCAAACGGATTATTCTCCGGTGGCCCTCCGTTTTCTTCGTAAGCAGCTCTAAGCCTCCCTATCAAAGCATCAAGGCTACCCCAAGCTTGCCTTAAAGGACAAGTACAAGGTGCTGGTGGATCAGGTTGTCCGAAAAACACGCATCCGTGTAAGTGAACCTTAGTCTTCCCAAACTGGTCAAGGTACCGAAGGAATTCTAGAACATGATTGCAATTACACTGTGATAATGAAACGGGTGGTCTTTGATTTTTCAAGTACTGACCGAAAGTGTTCCAATCTCGCCTTTTTTGTGACTCGTACCGACTCAATGGTGCGGGATTATTATTTTGTAACTGTTCACCGCCGGATCGTGATGATCCAGCGGGCAGTTCCTTTGTCATGACTATGGTAGAAGGATTCATTTTTTTTTAATTTTTACTTTTTTTGGAAAGAGGATACTGAAGAAGGGAAAGAAAATGGAAGGGTGCAGTTTGTAGAAAAAAAAAATGAAAATCACATCTTTCAGTCCACTAAGGAGACAATGCATGGGACCCTTATTAGAGGTGCTTTTGTTCTTTCTTTTATTTTTTATTTTTTAAAAATGTTTTTTATTTATATCTCTCGCTTTCTTTCATTTTCATTCTTTCTTTTTTAATCAAAATTTTATCACCACTAAACATGTACTATTGAAATTTTAATCATTTATTAAGGGTAATTAACATCATCCTTTCAAATTTTTCTAGTTTTTAATCAACACCATACACCATAAGTTATTGCACCCGTGACTTGTTAGTCGGTGCAATTCACCTTGTACTATCTTGAAGGAAAAAAACACTTTTTTCATAGGAATTTTTTCGTTTCTGTGGAATAAAAATTATGCTAGTTTATTTCTCAGTCGAAATTTTTATATATTTATTAGATTTGTGTGACTATATCATCTAACAGTGTAACATAGTTATTGAAAGATCACATTTTTATTAATCATCAATAATGGATTTTTTTTTTTTTTATAAAACATACAAAACTCATATTTTTTTACTTAGCTTGAATACTATATATTGAAGCATGTGATCTTCTTGTGTAGTAATTGAAAATTGAAAGTTACTTATGGCCAAAAAATATTTAAATTTTGAAATTCAACTACTTATAAAAGAAGTTATAGGGATTTGGAAGTGTTTTGTTCTTTGGGTATATATTATCTGTATGTTAAAAGTGAGGTTGTCACAAGTCATCATATATAATAACCCCTTTTTCTTTCAAAATTTTCCGCTTCTTTTCACGTGTAAATAGAGACAAAAATAGCTGTGAATTTGAATTTCAGGCTCCTTAAAATAATACGACTCTTAATAAAATTTAGGTTGGAAGATTTAGTCAACTTAGTAAAGCGCTCTCTCGAATGAAAAAGATTTTTAGAATACTAGTAAATCTTTTAATTTGTTTTGCTCAATATATGTGGAGACATCTAAAGACAGTACACGAATTTTTATTTTTAGATATTAGATATATACTTTATATAAGAGTGAATACTCAATTAATTCAAAAAATATTACTCCCTTTTTAGTTGTCCTAGTTTTCTTTTTGAGAGTTAAATTATATGAACTTTGACTAACGTTTTAAGATGATTTTTAAAATGAAAAAAATTGTCACTTTGTAGTATAGTTTTTTGAGAGTTATTGGCTAAAATCATCCCTCAACTATGACTCAAATCTAATGTACATCCTTATATTATCTAAGTGAGCAAAAAACATCCTTATACTATCTAAAAAATAACAAGAATCATCCTTCAATCTATTTTTGTAAAGAAACTGATTGAACCAATAAAAAAATTTAATTGGGTCATGTCTTGCCACGACGAGAAGATCAAAGTAATTACCTAAAAAGAATAAGAATAGGGATTAGAAATGAATCTTTCATTCTCGGAATTTAAATTTTGTGTGTTGTTAGTTCATATGTTTTTTGCATCATCAAGTAAATTGACTTGCAACAATGTTTTGAAATATTTATACAGTAGGTTCCGATGGTTAGAAAGATTATGTAAAAAAAATCATTTTAAAAATATTAAGTCCAACTATTTAGAGGTTTCCTTTAATAAGATATTTAGGGCGTATGTACTATATATACAATGCAATTCGCATTTTATACAATGTACATAAATGCTGAAAATTTAGTGAAATTACGTAGGCGTTTAGTTATGAAAATAAAAAAAATAATTATTGTATTAGAAAATTTTGAAGTTGGAGTAGTATTTGATCATATTTTTACAAAGAATATTTAGAATTTCAATATATTTTGTCTGAATATGATTTAAACCCTCAATTTCTAAAAATTAAAAAAATCACTTAACTTGACTAGCTTAACCATGTGTACATATATTCATTCGACTTGACACATTTTTTGTTGGTGGTGTGAGTTTCTTAAAAAAAAATAGACATAATGATGAATCTTGCAACTTTTTGGATAGTTCAAGGATGTTTTTTGTTCACTTATATAACACACGGATGTACTTTAAGTTTAGGTCATACTTCAGGGATGATTTTAGCCAAAAACTCATTTTTTGAATATCTATTTTTTTACGGATAAATATCGAGTTAATATAATTTAATTTAACTTTAAAAATTAATTAAATTAATTATAAAAAACGCAACGTGACAAACTAAAAAGAAATGGAGGAAGTTCCTATTAGATATTTTTGTAACACACTCACCAATAATGTAACAAAACAATGAATTGACGGATTTCATATGACATTTTGGGTTCAAAATTAGGACAAAATAATTATGAGAAAAAAAGAACTACTTTTAAGTGGTAAATTAAAAAATCTAGTTTCTTCAGAGCCACCGTTTGCCACCGTCCAACTAGAGAGCCAACGTTTTTTATTATTATTATTATTGTTTTAGAATTTTTAATTTTATATCAAATCTTTTTGATTCATGTGATGAAATTTGTTTTGAGAGGAGATGGGGAGTGACAGTGATGAGTCTCCATTTTTTTGAAAAGAAATATTTAGTTCACGAATTATTTTATATAAAAAATTTAAAGCGTTCAAAGAAAGTGAGCGATGTTTTATTTTTTATTATCCTAGCATCTTGTGTTTAATAGGTACAATTAAGTTTTTGAATAAATTGATTGATTGATCATGTCAATACATAAGATATCAAAATTTAAAATCGTACTAATTTTAAATGTCTATGCATACATTCGAACTAATATTTTACACACCATCATAGCTATTTGTAATGGTGTGGTCACTATGTTCAATGATGTCTCTAGCTAGTAATTTCGTTGTATCCGTTACATTTTTTTGCCCAAAACTTTTACCTATATAGGCTAAAAAGTATAATGGATCATAAAAATATTTGTTTGACTTGTTTTAGGGAATTTAAGCTCAAGGAGGCAGAGTCCTTATTTGTGTTGATATAATTTTATTCATGAAATGCCATGCATGATTATAATTGCAGATATGACATGCATGCATATGCCTTTAGCCAAAAGTATCATGAAATAATGCTAGAACTTTAGGTGCGTAATAGTTTCCAAATATACGTATTGTTCACTATAAAATGATAAAATAATTGATGTTATTCCCACTTGTGTTTTTTTTTTTTTTAATAACGATGATATCTGGATCTATTTATACATATCTTGATCAATTTCATAAGGTATTAATTTGTTATTTTTTGTCAGCGGATGTATCAATTTGTCATAAGGTAAAAATCATCTACTTCATATGATATATAGTGTGTAAAATATTTTTAGTCGAATAAAATAATAAAATTAGCTATATATGATGGAGTAGTATTTTTAGCTATATATGATGGAGTAGTATTTTCAGCTATATATGATGGAGTAGTATTTTTAGTTACACTAAAATTTTAAGTTAAAATCGCATGATTCTCAATTTATTTTACTGGCCACTATACCATCCCTTTAAACGCGATTCTCGCTTTTGTTTAACTCCATTTTGAAAAAAAAAACTTTCAACACAAAAGATAAAAATTCTTTTTTGTTTGTGATTGATATGTTGTAAATTATGTTGGACAAACATTTATAGTCCTGATATAAGAATCTAGAATTGTTTTATCCCCTTTTTAGTTACTAATTTTTGGATAAGTTATATCAAGCTTATAATTAGTATATATCAAGATAAAATATCATCGAGTAAATATCTCAAAAGGTCACTCAAGTATGTGAAACTATTTGAGAAAGTCATTCAACTTGGTTTTATATCAATAAAATCACTCAACTTATAGATTTTCTTTTATAAAATCACTCAACTTAAATTATTTTTCTAGAAAATCATTATAGCCAAAAGATTAAAAAAAAAAATTGCACAAACTACCCTTCAAGTTTAGTTTTGTAATACTTACTTCTATTGTAGTTTATAATATTATGCTTATTTCTCTTATTTTATTTTATTTTATTTTTAATAATTGTATTAACTTAATTAATATCAACTCAATCGTCCAAGCATTAAGCATTAATTCAACTTGGCTCAGGTTTCATCATATTTTACCATAATTTATACCCACCGATATATGCACTTAATATTTTATTTTGATAATCAAATGCATATACACCAATACTATGAAATTAGTCCGAACAAATCCAAATTCAATGACTCCAAAGTTGAATCATCACCCCAACTGAAATTGGACATGGATGACAGGATGAGGCTGAGATAAACCACCCTTCCCCCACAAATTCTTCCCTCTTTTTCTTCCTTCGTCAGCCTGAGAGATGTTCTTTAAGAAAAAGAACCATTCCTATTTTCCCCACCTGGCAAAAGTATTTCAAAAAATTATTTCAACTAAATATTGGATACTAGTTTTTGAATATCCCTTTAGTAGTTCTGTTTGTGTGATTTTGAATTGAAATTTCATTTTAATTCGTGGGTCGAATATTTGATATTACTGTTTAATATGGTATTATTTAGTGTGGCGTGCATATTTATATGGAATAAAAAATGAGTTTGTTTTGCAAAGTTAGATTTTTTTGATAACTTGAATTAAAGATGTTATAAAATTATTTAAATTAAATAATATATGATAAAGGAAAAATTAGTTAAATCATAAATTTTTGTTAATAATAATTAGGTTAAGAAAATAATTATTAAAAATAAAATAATTATTTAAAATTAAATAAAATAAGAGAAATAAACATAATATTATAAACTATAATGAAAGTAAGTATTACAAAACTAAACTTGAAGGGTAGTTTGTGCAATTATCTCTTTTATCTTTTGGTTATGATGATTTTCTAGAAAAATAGTTTAAGTTGAGTGATTTTATGAAAGAAAATTCACAAGTTGAATGACTTTATTGATATAAAACCAAATTGAGTGACTTTCTCAAATAATTTCACATATTTGAATGATCTTTTGAGATATTTACTCAAATATTATCTTTGTCAAAGAGTGAAATAATAATATCAAATTAATTATCCATGAATAAATTATCATAATATAACAAAACTATTCCTAAGATCCCTCAAATATTTTTTCTCCTAGATAAAGTGATCGAAAAGTATTTTTATAAATAAATAACTTCTTCTTAAAATTATGTAATACAATTCAAATAGGCAATAAAAAATAATATGTACAAAATAATTAATTTCAATATAACTAATTCTAGCATAACTTTTCTTTGAAATGACTATTCCCCGCTGATAAATTTTAAAAGCTTCTCAATGCAATGTTTCAAGATGTTATTGCTTTTTTTTTTTCTATTGTTCCTTCCATTTTATATCTTGGCTGTTGTTGATCTATCACATTTCTTAAAAGAACTTTAATTAAAGATATATCTTATCAAACTCACCTTATTAGTGATATTTTGAAATTCTATATTTGACTACAATTACTATTTTATATAGTTATTCAATATTAAGTAGTATTGAATAAAATAATAAAATTTGCTTGAACTGTTAAAACGGACAAATAAAATGAACATATATATTTTTTATATACGCGTGAAGGATAACTTAAAATAGTCCTAGGATTAAATTATAGTGCCACTTAATTTGTTGTTTGGTTGGCAAGTCCAGGATAACTTATCCCGGGATTAATAATTAGTACCGGGATAAGTTATTCCTTCCCATGGGTGGTATAGTAATCCCGGGATAAAATGACTATATGACAAAAATGTCCCTTTAAACACTTTTTATACATTACTTTTCACATCCATGAAGGGTATTTTTGCAAACTTATATGTTGTTCTTAAGATTTATTACAACAAACCAAACACTCAATAAAAAATAATCTTAGCATAACTTATCCCATCATAACTAATCCCATCATAACTTGAATTCAAACCAAACGACTCCTAGTATTGCTTCTATAGTTGTTTATCCTTTGATTTCTTTCACCATCTATTATTTTTTACACTTCAATTATCACTTTATTTTGTAATAGTTACTGTCCTGGTAATATTTGACATTTTTATTATATTTTTACTTTTGTTATCTTTTATTTTCTGGACGATAAATTACTTTTACTTAAATAAAGGATCAATCGAGAATAATCTCTCAAACTTTAAGATAAAAATAATATTTACTTATACTTTACCTATTTAGATCACTTTATAAAATTAAGCGAATATATATGTTGTTGGTCAAAAAATGACGCAATTACTCTATTTGTGAGTTGTTACTGAAATGAGGGGTTCCAATGATTATTTGATTGTTGATCAGGTTTAATTTAACGCGTTTTGTCATAGTAACCTTGTGGCTGCTTTTTGTTGTACTTATAATCCCAAAATTAGATTTCATTTATTACTCCTTCCTTTTTAAATTATTTATTATGATTTTAAAAATATTTATCTTAAATTATTTATTATTTTAAAATTTTAAAATAAAATTCATTAGTTTTATCTCATTTATTTTAGTAGTATTTGTTCTCGAAAATTATATACACCTCTATATAGATAAAATAAATATAAAATAAAGAAAGATTATATCAAATAAAGAAATATTATATCTTAGGATGTAAATAATAATTAAATAATTAAATCATCTCTTAATTCATATCTTTTTAAAAAAATATTTAAAAAAATACAATAAATAATTTGAGCCGGAGGCATGAATAAGAAACAAGTGGTCTGAGGCATCATATGATTAAATAGTAACAAAACGTAGGGTTATGCAGAGAATGGAAGGGCCAAATATTGTGTACTAATACTTATATATTAGTGTGCACAAACTTTTTTTTTTTTTAG
This sequence comes from Solanum acaule, assembly GCA_036250505.1. Classification (NCBI taxonomy): domain Eukaryota; kingdom Viridiplantae; phylum Streptophyta; class Magnoliopsida; order Solanales; family Solanaceae; genus Solanum; species Solanum acaule. The sequence continues at coordinate 13,153 of JAJOOR010003524.1, forward strand.
GGTTTCTGAAAAATATAGATATCTTTATATACTTTCATTGTTTTAATGTTTGTCTCACTTCTTCTTTTTCTGGGTAAGGAATGTTTGTCTTAATTTTTGAAATGTTTTCAAAATATTTTTGAATTCTTAACTATTGAGATTTGTAGTATCTATACTTAAATTCATATCAAACATTAATTAATTTAATCATTGTACTATGAATCAAGAAGAATAAATTAAAATAATAGATGTATGTTAATTAGCCGTTATAAAAATTGAAGACCCTTCTCGCCAATACCTAATATTCATGACATTAGTAATACATACCTTAATACACAATAGATGTATAACTAATGCTTGTGTGACATAAAAAAATATACCAAACAAGATATAATTAATACACAAAATTAATATATACATTATTTTTGCTAATACACTCTACCAAACGACTCCTAAAGAGATGATTCCTTACCTATTGAGTCTCACATCCGCTAAGGAATGGAATGAGGGACTTGATCTCTTTTAGGGTGAATGTAATTAAGATAATATACGATGATACAATATTATACACAATAGAAGATATATAATTACATGACACGACAAAAAGTAGAGAAAAAGTACACATAGAGAATGAAATTGTTCTAATTAAAATCGTTTAAGATGTTGTTTATTATTAGTATCCTAGGTATGTAAAGGTGTTACATGCAAAAGGACAGTGTATTATCACATCACGTACAACCTAGTTGTCTCAAAATATAATCTCTCAAAACACATGACACTAGAATTTTATTATTTTTCATCAAAGTCGAAACCACAATTAAATCTTGAAACATCATTTTTGTCAAATTCTTTGAAAAAATTACTCCATAATTATAGAAAACACACATTATTGAAGAAGAATGAACTAGAAATCATTCCAATCAACTACTCCTCTGTCCCATATTAATTGATCATTTTTTTTACACGCATATTAAGAAATCATAAATAAGAAGATAATTTTCTAATTCACCCCTTAAAAAACTTTTTGGGAATTTTACAGACAAATGTGAACACTTTTAAAAACAATTAATTAGCAAGGGTAATGTAGGAAAATTTTAATTAATGTTTTCTTGATTTAGTAAGGTGGACAACTAATATGAGACAACTATTTTGAATAAGATGATTAACTAATATGGAACATATATAGGGAGTATAAACTAATTCAAATTTTCGTGTTGAATCAATTGTTGATAATTGAAAGTAGTGAATCCTTGTGTCCTTCAACCCCTAGATGCTCTCTGAATCCTTCGTCTGTCAAAAGTAAAATCATGTTTTAAATGTATTTATATCATGTACCAATAATTTCAACCAAAAATATCCTTAATTTGACGAAATACAAAATTCCGACAAAATTCAAAGCCAACTTTTTTGTCCGTTCATATTTTCTTCATTTTTTTTGTATGTACACTTGCTCCTCGAACTCTAAACTCAATCTATGTTGAATTTTTTTGACTTCTACTCAAATTTCGAAGTACCAAAGTATTTGTTTTAGCTTCAAAAGTGTTCCTTAGCTAGGAATCATGCCCTACATAATAATTTCACGTAATAAATACAAAGTACTAACATTATATATAGCTCAATCACGATTAAAATGTAGTAAATAAAAAAAAATGAAATATAACTAAAACTCATGTTTCTAGCTGCCTATCATCAAGGATGTATATAGAATGATACAACTTAATTAATCGGATTTAAAGATAATTAAATATTGGAACATTTTTATTTTTTTTGCTTTTTCTTCAAATTTGTATGATAACACAATTTATAGAGAATCTCTAGGGTTGTAGAATCCCTAAAGTTTATTTCATTGTTCAAATAGAGAAAAGTGAAATCATGAATTTAGATAATCCACCTCAATTAATGTCAAATTAGGTCTTGAACCTACTTTATAATCCAAAACTTAGCTCAAAGAGAAAAGAATTATCCAAGTCATATCATGAGTCTAGGATTCCTTTCATCCCCCGGCCCACCCCCTCACGAGTCACACCCAAACCCGGACATTCTTTATTTGAGGTTCCATTATCCGATCCAATGTGTGTATTAATGGAGCATGAATATTTCTATCCCTTCAACTGTCCGAGACCTGAGGGTCCACATCGGATCAGACTTGACTCTGCTGCCATGTCAAATTAGGTCTACAATCTAACCCACACATTAAGAATAAGTAGCTTAAAGGAAGAGAATTTGTCAAGTCATATAAAGAGCTCAGGTTTTCATCCTTCACCGATTTTTTTAATGGTTGTAGATATTTTTTGATGGAATAATAACGAAATTTCATTCATTAACCATTTGCGTGCTTGGGAGTGCATGTTTTGTATATGGTTAGACAATTAATAAGTAGTAGCCAAATTAAGGAACTTTCCTTTGAACCTATCATTCCTTTTATTTACTTTTCAAGTCAAATAATGTAAAATTGGTTTGAAGCTATTTTTCTCATGAGAGATGGGTCCAACCATCAGATCAGGTAGTGTTTTCTGGTTCACCATTATTATATGTGTGTGTACTGCCCAGCATCTTTATGGGTAACAGAGATTCACTGATTGTCATCCTAAAAGGGGAAGTTCTTAAAAAAAAAAACTACCTAATTTCAATTTATAACTCTGATACTCCAATTTCAATATAAATCCTTAACATTTGCTTTCTAATTTTCAAGTAAGAGGAATCATTTGGAATTTGGAAATTAGTGAAGGATATAATGGGATGCAACAATGAGCTACAATTAAATATTTCAAATTTAAAACTTTACAAATTGAGAAATTTCTAATATGATCATCTGTTATTGGATTCTTAAAGGAATCCTAAGCAACATAAGTCTGAATTAATTGGATCGATCATAGGACTTTATCAGGAAAAAAACATGCCTGAATTTTGAAAGTCACACTTAGGTTATTGAATTTGAATGAATTAATAGAGTATTAAATTTGGAAGACGCAAAAAATAAAAAAATTAGTACCATTTTCTTAGTTTACTTTTTGCACCAAAAAGTCTCTTAGATTAAGACACTTGGTAGGCTTCTCACCTAAGCTAAAAAAAATCTTGTCCAAAATAAATGTATTCCGTGGAAGTAGATTCATTAATTACTCAAATAATGTTTGATGGAAAAAGGCTTGTTTATTGGTGGCAAAAAAATCCAGTCGTGAGATATTGTCTCCTGACTTTGTGTTTCCACTAGCTTGTTTTATTAATAATATAATTTTTACTCCAATATATCCTACCTGCTTCCTCACAGATATTTGCTAATTGGTCAAATACTTTTTTTGTTTTCGGTATTTCGTTAGAGTGCAATTAATTTAGATGACGTGTAAGATCTATTTTGAGAAGCACTCTTCATTAAAAAAAAATTTCATATCCAAAATTTAAAATCAAGACTTTTAATTAAGAAAGAAACCATCTTATTTGCTGCACTATATATTTTGATAGTGGTAATTAATTGGTCAATTCGTGTAACCTACAACAGTTCTTTTTCCAGTAGTGTTTGACAAGGCTCCCTAGTAAATTACTGAATAAGCACCCTGATGGAATCTCCAATCCTATTTTCTATTTCACTCTCAAAATATAGAGTTTTCTATTTTTTCTGACAATCAACTTCAATCTAATTCTCTATTTTACTCTCCAAAAAAGAATATTTTTCTCTCTTCTTAATATTATATTATTATTTCTATTTCATTCTTATTTTCTTATTTCATAATATAAATCTCTTCTTTCTTTTTTTCAAAATAATCACTTTTATATAATTTTCATGTGATATAAAAAAAATTCAATTTTTTTTAATATAAAATTATATTTTATTCTAAATAACATAAATTGGAAGCAAATATTATATAATATACAAATTAATGAACAATGCAAAAAAAGTGAAATCATTAATGAAAAATAATTATATAAGCATTACATAAATACCCAACTTTCAAGATTATTACGTTGCTCACATAAATGCTCTATTAACACATTATGGAGTTCAAATGAGCATTTTTGTCCGTAATTTTTTTATGTCTAGCTGAAAATTGTTCAAATAGAAGATTTTCATCTACCACCATTTTTGTCGTTGCAATTGGAGCCTCTACGACATCTTGAATTGGTGCATTCAGTGGCGGATCCAGGATTTAAAGGTTGTGGGTGCTCACTTCCTTTAACATGAAACTGTTAGCAATTACCTAGTGTAAACGTATACTAACTCAAACTCTTTAATAAAAAAAGTAAACGTATACTAACTCAAACTCTTTAATAAAAAAAAGTAAAAAAAATAAAACAACGATTAATATTATCATCATAAAAAACAACCTCTAATTATAAGTCACAATGACCTACTAGTAATATTATCATTACAAAAAGAGACTTCTAGTCTTAAAGTCATAACTGTGCTCGACGACTTTTCATATGTTGAAAACGATAAATAATAGCATCATTGCTTACATTTGTGAATATCTTACTCTCTACACAGCAAATTAAACAACCATTCAAAAATTCATCATCAATACTATTACGAAGTTCATTTTTAATGTGCTTCATGGATTAGAAAGCTTGTTTCACAGAAGAAGCAGTAGACTCTAAATATGTGAGACTCTAAACCTATTTATCAAGTAACAAAAAAAGTATGTGAAATCTATTTTAAGAATTCAGACTTAAGAGTACAAGCCAGAAGCAATAAAAATCTCCAAACATCAAATCTTATTACCTTGCTTTTGTACTTTGATTTTGAAAAAAAAAAGCTTGAAGTTTGTTGTTGGGCTAGCTGCTTTCTCTTTGAACAACAAGAAGAAGACTGACTTGGTCATTTTGTTTTAAAAAAATAATCTCAAAAACAGGGCCGTGAGAAAGGTTTTAAAGCATAGGAAAAGTTAAAAATAAAAAAAGAAAGAAAAAGTTAGTCAGTCTAAACTAATTAAGAATAGGAAAAACCAAAACAGGTATAAAATTCGGAGTAAAAGAAGCCTTAATTTTTTTTAAAAAGAAAGGTGCAAAATTCGCAGGAAAAAGTCAACAAAATCGCTGGAAAAGACAAAAAAAGGGTGAAAAATTCGCAGAAAAAAGGTGAGGCTGACTGGATTCGAACCCTCGCCCGCTGTGCTTTGCACATCTTATATTTCAAACGAAAACCAATGCAGCCATGACTGCTTTTGTTCAATGGGTGCTTATTTATATTTAATATCGTATTTTTCATATTTTCTATATATATATACAAATTTTTTGTCGGAGCCAATGGGTGCTCGAGCACCCGAAACCATCTACGTGGGTCCGCCCCTGGGTGCATTAAGATTACGTCCATCCTCGATTATCTTGTTGTGCAATATAATACATGTAGTCATTATATCATGCAACACTTCCTTTCTTCAATAACTTGATTGTCCTACAATAATTGCAAACCTCCGAATGTACGTTCAACATCTTTTCGGCTCGATTCTTGTTTCATCGCGTAATATTTCTTCTTTTGAGAACGTGGATTGCGAATAGTTTAAACAATTGTAGACCATTTAAAATTGTGCATTCTTTATAGTGAAAATTAATAATAAAATTATATTATATTAAATTGACAAAAAAAGAAATTGAAATATTATTAATTCGGAATGAAAGTAGTAAATATTAAATAATATATATTTTTAAAAAGATTATATTACATTTAAAAAGAATTACAAATATTAGAGATTTAATTTATAGCCTTTTATGAAAAATAATATGTTAATTACAAAACAATATAAATAATAATAAAATAATGAAAAAGTGAAAAATTTGGAGAACTACTATTCAACTCTCTATATATGGAGAATAAAGAGTGAAATGGAGGGTGGCTAGAGAGGGCATTCTCTATTTTACTCTCCAAATATAGAGAATGGAGAGTAAATAGAGTGGGATAGGGCATCTCCAATCATGCCCTCTATTTTGCTCTCCAAATATAGAGTTTTCTATTTTTTTATTTTTTCAAACAACCAACTCCAACCTAATTCTCTATTTTACTCTCTAAAAAAGGAATATTCTTCTCTCTTCTCAATATTATATTATTATTTTATTTCATTTGCATTTCCATATTTCATAATATAAATCCTTTCTCCTTCTTTTTTTTTTTCAAATAATCACTTTATATAATTTTTATATAAAATTTTATTTTTTCAAATTCATTATTTAATATAAAATTTTATTTTATTCTAAATTTCCAAATAACATAAATTGCAAGTTATTATATAATATACAAATTAATGGACAATTCAAATAAAAGTGAAATCATCAATGAAATACAATTACATAAAAATTACATAAATCAACGAGCACAACCGCAATCACAACCACAACAATTCTCTGGATCATATACTAAATTTTTTTCTAAATATTTTTAAATCTGGAAACGACCTACCGGATTACTGAATTATTGTTGCGATAATTATTATGTATTGTTATCTTATATTTAAATTATTATGTTATGTATTATATTTTTAAATTAAAAATTCCATCTTATCATTTTACTTTTGTGCATTCTTCATGGTGAAAAATAATAATAATATCAAATTATATTAAAGTGATGAAAGTTTTAAAAAATTGAAATATTATTAATTCGGGATGAAAGTAGTGTATATCAAATAATATATTTTTTAAAATGTCATATTACATTTAAAAAGAATTACGAATATTAGATATTTAAGTAATGACCTTATATTAAAAATAACGTGTTAATTACAAAATAATAGAAATATAATAAAATAATGAAAAAGTGAAATAGAGAGTGTGAATAGTAGTTATCCAAATTTGGAGAACTACTATTCACCTCTCTATAAATGAAGAATAGAAAGTTAATTAAAGAGTGATTGGAGAGTCTATTCTCTATTTTACTTTCCAAATATAGAAAATGGTAAAAATAGAGGTCGATTGGAGATGGTCTAATTAGAGATGGTTATCAACTTCTATTTTTTTTAGTTTTATTAAAAGACTATTTACAGATATTAAATTCGCTGTTGGTAAATCTAATTATTACAGGTTTGGGACTGCAGCAATTTGAATTAGGTGTTTTTATATTATTTGTCATGAAACAAAAAATTCCATCATTTTGGGACACTTTTTTTTATTTTTCTTTGCAATTTTTAGATCACAAACTAAAGATATTTTTTGATCCAACTGAAAATCGTATGAAATAATATTAGTTTATGGTGTAAAACTTTGTTAATTATCGTAAATATTAGACAATAATATAATATTTTGTCAATAAAGTTGAGAAATATATGAACACGTACATATTAGAATTGAGTCTTATATTATTCTTCTTTTTTCATCTATTGATCCTTAATTCACGCCTTTTAAACTCCAGCTTCCCAAGATTAGAGATATAACACAAAGAGACCGACATTGTAGGTTTTTTCACAGACACAAACAAAAAATACAAGCAATATCTCTTGAAAATTAAATCTGTTAAAAATCGTGAGGTGTGTACTACATTGTCAAAAAGAATTTAAAAATTTTAAAAAATTAAATTAGTCATTTCGATAGTCAATTTGAATTGTCCCACCCACCACCAATGCATTCAAGAAGGACTAGTCCGTATTAGACACCCCTGAACCACCGTGCATTTGGTTGCGTACGTCCATATTTGCTACTTTTGTATTTATCCGACGAAGATGACAATTCGAATCGAGAAAAGATAATTTGTACGTAGATTTTATTTTATTTTCGATACACACTTTTGTGTTTATTGGTATGTCCATATTAATACTCTCTCCAGCAAATATTATCCGTATTTATGGTTTTCTCGATTCCTACAACTCTTAAGTATGTCCATATTTAAATTATTTTTGTTCAGAATGTCGGACTTAATTAACACTTTATTAAATGGGATGTAAGATTAAATTTGAAAAAGAGAATAATGATAATAGTACTATGAATTCTAACATGATACTATAAAATAAATTCAAAGTTTGTCAAAATATTGGGAGATCTAAAGAGTATTGTGTGGGGTATTCAGTATTGTCCTTTCGAAATTTTTTATCATGGTAGAGGCACAACCAACAAAAGGTGTGTGAGGCTCCATTAACTTTTTGACACGTGGATAAGTGGGACATTTACCTACTTTAAAGCTAGAATGCCATCACTAACAAGAGAGAAAGTCTATTTACACAATAAATTGAGTTGAACAATTATAAAAAATGTAAGAGAAATTAAAACTTGCGTTTGCTGTTTTTCTTTTTCAATTATTAATAGTATATAAATTTTGAGATTACATTGGATATGTTATTATTGTTGTAGTTGTATGTTACTTAGATGTATATTTATAAATCTAGAATAAAAATAATAAAAAGTAAAATAAATTTTATAATTAATATAAATCCCATCAGAAATAATACATTTCACAAAATATATAAAAATAAAATAAAAAGTAATTGTGGATCCACATTTTATACTTGTTGAAAAATAAAATTTTGAATTTTCTTCGTAATATTTTTATTGAATCAAATGATGGTAAATCAAAACTACATATTTTGATGTTCAAATTGAATCTGTAATTTTACAAATTTTTGTTTTAACGTTTTTGCTGATGGTAGAAAAAAAGTTATATTTGATGCTGGAAAGAAATAAAAAAATAATTTTTCAAATCTTGTCTTTTTCTCTAAATCTAGCAATCTTTAACTTAAATAAATTATTATTTAGAAAATTCAACAAAAATAAATTAAATTAAATTGTACTTCACAAAAAATTTAAGTACTATTTATTAAAAAAAAATAATAGTAAAAAGTAACAGTGATAAAATGAAAATATAAATTATATTACATAAAAAAAATATCATATCAAAATAAATCCGTAAAACTAACTTACAGCTACATAACATTTTTAATATAATCTCAAAATATTAAAAAAAAGAAGAAGCAACAAACGTTTAATTTTTCTTATATTTTTTTATATTTGTTCAACTCAATTTATTGTGTAAATATATTTTCTCTCTCTTGTTTGTGGTGGCATTCTAGCTTTAAAGTAGATAAATGACCCACTTATCTACATATCAAAAAGTTAATGAAGCCTCACACACCTTTTGTTGATTGTGCCTGTATTCAGATAAAAATTTTCTTGTCCTTCAAGCTTGAAGGTATTTTTCAATCACCACACGTGGGTTGTAGGACCTAATGTTTTTCCAATAAAAATAAGAGAATCATTCCCTATTTTTTCTCCTTTTGTTTTCCCTTTTTCTACTATTTCCTTTCCTTCTTTATCTTGTCTGGTCCATCACCGATGAATGTGGTGGAGTAGATGCTTCTTTCTTAATCAGATATTTTGAGTTTGAGTTTTAGAAATGATAAAAATTCTTGGCAAACGTGGAGTCCTACACAATACGAATTTAAATTAGTCTGACTTCAATACAAATATCGAACACCAAATAAGAAACCAAAAAAATAAAAATTGCCTTGCCCAACCTCTTTTTTCTTTTTCTTGCTTTTGTTTAAGGTAGCCGAAAAATGATCATGCTTCAAGAACACGAGTGAATATCACAACCAAGATCCTATTTACAATTAATTCTTCTTCTCTTCACCATATATTTTATAACTACTCACCACAATAGGTATACGTTCGAGTAACAAAAAAATATACGTTCTATCAAATTATCAATGCCTCAATTTCTTGTCTGCCAATTGTTATCTTTACGCAACTAATCGATCAGATTTACTGTTTACTTTTTTAAACCAGTACATATATTATTTTTTGAAGCGGTTACATGGACGGCATTTAGGTTAATTCTTCAAATATTTGATCATCTTTTAGGCTCTAGCATTATCTTCTATTCCGCTAAAAGGAACTCAAACTTAGCCCAAAAAATCAACAAGTTATGATGGTAATTAACTAGGGTTTCAAACGAAATTATTTGACGTAATTAAGAAATTTAAAATTAGACTTTTAGTTGCATGATCTCTTTCCATTTTCCATTTTTTGATTATAATCTTCCCCTCTAGTACATTGGTACAGCTAGCTTTTCCCCCTAAAGTTAGCTAATTAGGTCCACTTAGGATAATTTTTTCACTTGACAATTGGCATCAAGACTTTTAAGTGGTTTTCAGATAGGCCCACCAAAATTATTCTGTGTTTTTAAATAGAAAACAAAACCGTACAATATTTTGTGGTTTTTTTGTTGATTATGTCTATATTAAAGGCCACACAAGGAATACTATAAATTTGAATTCTCACTTGTTTAATTTTGAAATGATATAAGTGGAATAACTTTTAATTGGAGCACCAACTACGGACTTTCACTGGAATGCGTTAAGAATTTTTTTATCAGACAAAAATTACTGTTACGAATCATTCATGCTTTTCTTATTATATTGTCTTATTAGCTGAAATTTCACGCGTAATATTTACTATCTGTCTTTATAATGTGGGTAAGATTGTGAGTATATCACCAAAACCTTCCCCATCAAGCAAAAATTACACTAAAGATCACTTTTTTTTCCGTCACGGCTACAATATATCAAATTAATTAAGTGTGTGGTATCTAGTTTATATATATATATATATATCAACAAATTAACGAGTGCAGAGACTACAAAGAACTAATTAGTCATGAAACTATAGAGAAGAAATAAAAGAGTTACCATTAAATTATAGACCTTACACTTGTTTTACTTGTACGAATGGACCTATAATCGGGCATGTTATATTTAACTTTTACTTCTAACGCAATTATGAAAACCAAGTTGGTAATCTAAGTAGCTTAGTTAGTTGATATTTGATATTTTTCCTTATTAGTAAGGGTTTTATTTTCCATCTTATAATCCCCTCTCTCATTTGTGTCAATCAAATGAGTACTTGTGTCAATCGAATTTAACCAAAATAAAAAATAAAATAGCATGTTGTTCAACTCTATTTATTTCCCAATTATGAATCTTTTTTCTTTTATGTACCTCACCTCATCCCATGATCAATAGTGTTCCCACTTATTGTCCTTCAACGTGACTCGAACCTTCCAATAACGACTTCAAGAGATATTGTGGCAAAATAAATTACTTCATGAAACATGATAAAAGTTATCTTATCCAATTATTAGTTAAAATTACCATTTTCGATGATCTAATACATTCGGTTAAACAAGATTTAAACGTATTATCAATCAATACCAGAATATTATTAGTATAATATATAGTATCCTATTCTAATTGTTCCTCTCAATTAATTACAAGCTTTTATTACCGACCCTTAAAACTTGTTATCCCATTAGGACCATCAAATCAAGTGCCAAATCACTTAATAGAGGAATATTAGTGGATTTAAAAGAGAAAATAATACAAGTGGATATTCAGAAGATATGAAATGACATACACCTTTAATAATTTTCTTTGATTTGCCATCTGGGTTCAGAGTCCATATTAGAGCCCCGACTTAATCTGGATTACGAACTACAGGGTCCATTTAGGGATGACACTCCTAGCACGATTTTTCAAGGCTCAAATCCAAAATCTTTGGTTAAGGGTAAAACACTCCCACCACTACATCACCGTCCATGTTTATGACACACAACTTTAATATAACACTACTAATGCTAAAGTCTTTAATTTTAAAAATATATATATATTGGGGCCTTGCCAATTCACGTGAATAGGCCCTACCCTCTTCTCCAATTGTCTCTTAGTGCAAATTGTGGTGAAGGCCCACTAATATTCATTGTGAATTCACTATATATGCTTGATGTCAATAATTGATACTTAGATTCTCCTTAAATTTTTTATTTATTTTCTTATTACTAGTTCAATTTGTAACTTTTGAATTCAAATATATGCAGCTGAGGTATAATTATTTTTCTCTAATATATATAGTCCAGTTTTTATGTGTAGAAATGACAAATAAACTTTAGAAAAAAAGAGAAAGCTTGACTAAAAGTAGATATATAGAATGAGTGATATATAAAGCTGCCAAAATTAGAAAGAATGCATCAACTTTTTGAGATCTTGATGTAGCCAAAATGGGAGTGTGCTTGACCAAAGTTATTATGGGAAAAAGCCCAATTACTTGTAAATTTCTCATTTTTACATGCAGCTAGTTTTATAGGCCCAAAACTTGTAATGCATGTCAAATCAATAAATATTGGAAAAATTTAATAAATAACATATTATTTAATTATATTATTGTGTTTTAAATTTATTTTTTATTTTTTAAGATTTGAATTATATAAATTTTGATTAATATTTTGAATATGTTTTTTTATGATATTGACCATGGAAACTTGTAGTTTATAGTACTTTTCGTTGTAGTTTATGAATATCTAAATTTTAATTTTAAAATATTAAGTTGATTTAACTTAATTTAACTTCAAAAATTAATCAAATTAAAAATGAAAGTGAAAAGTGTCACGAAAATTAGAATTGAAGGGAGTTTGTATTTGCATATAAATTTTGTTAGTATTCCATGTAGGTAGCAGAGATCATAATTTGTATGAGACCATCAACAGAGCTAGCTTGTCCACACTCTAACCGTTGACTCTAGGCATACATGGGGTTGATGGTAGTCCCACGTCAGTAAGTGCGAAGATAATGTCTCCTTATATTAGTCGTGGAAAATTCTTACCTCTTGAGGTCGCTTTTGAGGCAATGTTTAATTTTAATCAATTGAAATGTTCTAATTTATCACCTACTTGTTATAAAATAACACAATTTAATATATATTATAATCAATATTGGATCCTCCTCTACACTGAGCAAAGTTTGAAGTACACATCCCCTTAGTCCACCCTTAGCTACCATTCCTCTTCAGAAATTGTCCGGAAGAAATATTTTAGGCTTAAACTATGGTTATCTACTTGAATTTATTTTAATTTTTTTTTGAAAAAAAAAAAACTATTTTACTTTCATGCTCAATGTCACGAGAAAATAATAGAAGTTACGTTGATACTTTTATTTTTAAAAAAAGTTTATATATGATTAGTAAGTATACATTCTTAGGTTGCCATCCATATCAACTCTAAACTAACGTTCTATCCTCTGTAGACCTTACTTGTGCCAAATGATTTACCAACGGAAAAAAATCATTGACTAATGGAGGAAATCAAAGTCAGTTTATTTTCTTTCTGCCACTCTGGGAGAGCCATACCATCGACTTCTTCCAATACCTTGAAATTATATCCGATAAATAATTATCTATAAGACTACAACCAGTAATGTTTCTGAAGAATCAAACAACTGGTGAAAAGTGCCATGGTAATTCTAAAAAGAAAAGATGTATGATGCCAATCTCATTAAGATCTTGATGATTAGCCAAGTGAAATACCCCCAAGAAATGTGATTTTCTATTTGAATAGGCACAACGTTTCCAGAAAAAATAGGCGAAAGCCTTCAATGCCCACTTCGAAATCCTATTTGAATTGTTTACCATATGAAAAATGCGACATAGGTTGTTCCATATAGAATGCATGTCACAATAACTTTGTTGATGCACCATTATCTGATTCATGGAATAGCAAACAAAATGCTAATAAGGTAACCCTTGATTTCAATACAGAAAATTTTCAACACGGGCTAATGCTGTATTTTAGATCCGCTAAAATAAAAGGGAAGTTAACTACAAGTACCAACTATTCCTGCTCAAAAAAGTAATAATCAGTTAACTAGGGTCATCATTAGATATGAATTTGGAGATAAACTAAGGAGACACTGACTGGATTGCTCCATGATACTCCTCCATAATCTCGCAATCCTGGTTCTTTTTAATTGCTCTTTCACCACAGAGCTAGCTATACAGATCTGCAACATTAAAAAAAAGAAGCAATTAGACAGTGAAATATAGTCATCGTACAGGCAATCATTCACTGGTCAACCACTACTAAATAGTCGAGGTGTGTGTCAAGCTGGCCCTGACACACCAGTATCATAAAAAAAAAATCTGCACTGAGGCCTTATGTGATGCTCTGCTTGCAGCCCTTTGACATTACTCAAATCCTAATTGAATTCTACAACTCACACTAATTCAGTCAGAGACATAGGATGCACTTGAGTCTAGATGTAAGAACAAAAATTTCTTATCTCCATATGCATGAAACACCTGGTTCTGGGCATCGATGTTCCAAAGCAGGACTGATGAGTTTGTGTTGGTGAAGGTCCAAAGGGACTGAACTGCCTCTGGTCAAACTTTTTGCATCAAAAGATCAAAGGTTAGAGGCTATAGAAGAAAATCATTTCCCACATCCTTGTGAGAAACAACAAAATCTATAATGTAGTCCTAGAGCGGGAGATTGAATTTATTCCAATGTTTATCATCTCCAAGCCATCGAATGCAAAGACAATTAGTGGTTGGGTAAGCACATCTTACCCTTCAGAAAGAGTGAAGCAACTTCCTTGACACTCTTCATAATAAAGTAATAGAGATTCAGACAACTAACTCATGCCTACGGTTCTCACACCATTCCATGAGTTAGGCCCTTAAGTTCAGCTGAGGGTAAGAAGTCATGTCAAACCAAAGCAACTGTGTATGTCATTCAAAAGAAACTATGATAATTTGAGAATCATCAATCAGCATCAGGTCAGCAATCATCCGACCATTAGTAATGATGTAATACTGTCTAACCCATATTAAGCATCTTAATCTTTTTTTTCTCTAGAGAAAAGGCAAGTATAATCTTAATCTCTTAATAAGTTAATAAGATATTTTTTTAATGAAGTGATAAATTCTAAGATTTTTAATTTTCCTTGGCATGGATATCAAAGCAAAGAGCATAAGATCAGCTCCCACCAACCTAATTTGGGTCCTTTTGCTACAGAAGGCAAAGAACCCTTTCAAAGACATTAAGATAGGTCTTTAGGCAGAAATAATGATGAAAGTTGAGACAGAACACAAAGGAACATCAAACGCTTTGAACTGGGATAAATGGATCCTTCTTGAAACACTTTGAATGGGTTAAAGGAAAAAGGAAAAACAAAAACAGGTCTCCTCTTTATGTGAAGACTGCAACAAGATCTGCTACTACTGGTCATCATATAACCAAAGGACTACTGTTGAAGGTATTGAATCAAAAAATAAGAGGTTGCCATGTTCTCGTAAAATTATAACTCTTTCATAATCTGGACAAATGATGGTATTTTATCATTTTGGAACAATAGTCCTGACATTCCAATTACAAACTGGTCCATAAAATACTGGCAGAAAATGCCTTTAAGCTTTCCAACACCACGAAAGCTATCTACAACACCGTTCCTAAGGTGTAAGTTCAGAACATTGTTACTTAAATACTTGAAGATGCAATCCTAGTGGTTCAGACCCCAATACTGCAGACCAAAACTAATTATGCTAAAAGGTACTCTCTGTCCATCCCAATTTAAGTGTCTTAGTTTGACTAGGCATGGAGTTTAAGAAGAAAAAAAAGGAAGACTTTTGAACATTGTGGTCTTAAATTAAAGATGTGTGTAATCCTTTAAATCCTGTGATCTTAATTGGGACAGACCAGAAAGGAAAGTAAGACACTTCATTGGGACAGAGGGAGTAAAAAAGAGTACCCATCTCAACTGAAAAACAATAAGTATAAAGAAAAAGAGAGTTACATCCAAGGCTTCAAGATAAACAGCAAATCATCAAATGCCCTAAAAAATCTTTACAACAACTAGATGCACATTTAAACTTCAAATAGAGGTTCAAGACCATTTTTACACTTAATTTTGTTTAATCATGCATAAGCATACATCCATCTTAGCCTCAAAATCAATTACACACATATGTAGGTCTTGAGAGGCACAATATTCACTACTGTATAATGAACAACACATAAATCATCAAAAGGAACTTAATATTAGCAACAATATCACAATGAGATGAGGAATTTAGAAACTAAAACACCCAACACTCTTATCACTATTACATATCCGCATGCCAAGCCAACAAGTTTTGAACTTTCACACCAATGAATGTAAAAAGGAGCAAATAGGTTCATGAGAAATCAAAAGGTGTAAACTTTATACCATCAGAGCCAGACCGCTTAGTATGCTTAATCTTTTCAAGCTGAACTTGTGTATCCATAAACAACTGCATCCTTTGAACCTCCAAATCCTTAGCAAACTGCATCCTCTGCTTCTCCAGCTCCACCATTTGTCTCTGTTTCATCCCTTCAACTCTCTCATATATCTCTCCAAACCTCTCTATAGCCTTAGCCAGCCTCCCCATCCCATCCTCTTCCCAACTCTCTTCAGTCATCTCCACATCCTCCTCCTCCTCCTCGTCATCATAATCCTCTTCCCCTCCTCCTGCTGCAGCAGCAGCAGCTACCGCCGAATAATTTCTCCTGAAACACGATTCATCAAAAGCCGGCAGCTGCCGCTTCTGAGGCAAACTGACCGGCGTCACCATCGCCGATCTCCGGTAAGGCAACGGCACTCCCATAGGCGGAGAGGACATCGGTAAAGGTAACGGAGACACCATCACCGGCGTAACTTTTTTATCGGAGTTTCCGATCAACACATCAAGTCGTTCGAAGAAGGGCCAGGATGACGTTAGGGTTCCGTTAGACTCAATAATTTTCGCCTTCTCAACTTTGTACTTCTTCTTCAAGGTATCTATCCGATTCTTACATTGAACATCGGTGCGGCGACTCTTCTTCGAATGTCCATGAAGGACATTAACGGAATCGGACACCTGTTGCCAATCCTTCTGACGGAGATTTCCACGGTTCAATTCCATATAACGACGTCCCCAAGCATCAACAAGGGTCCATGTAGCTTGTTCGCTCCAACAATCCTCACGGAAGGGTAATGGCCTTGAGGACATGGTTACCTGTGTGGAGGATTCAGTAATTTCACCCATTGATGGAAAGAATGAAGAAGAGAAGAGGAAACGTTGATCGGAGAATGAAGGAAGAAAGAGGGAAGGGTATAAAGGATAATCGCCGGTTGGCGATTGGAAAAGCGCGTGAGCCGCATGAGTAGGAGAGTGTACGGAGATGATGACATAAGAAAAGGTGAAGTCGCCGGGAATGGCGCGTGAAGTTACGACAGACGGCAACAGGACGGAATTGAGGAGTGGCTTTGTGTTACGCAATTACGTAACGTCGTTGTCGGAATTGGAATTTGGAATTGTCGATTCGATTACAGGGTTAATTTTCTGTTTTACTTTAAAAAAAAATTCAATTTTCAGGTAAAGTATATGTATTTGTGATGTGGACGGAACGGAGAAACGGGGTGGGCCGATGCCAACTTAGGAGAAAACCGAAGTTATCTGAATTGGGTCAGATTTTGCAGGTAATCTTTTTGTTAATCTTGCTACTATTTTACTATTTTATCCCTATTCCGAAAACAATTCTTTTTTACGAAGGTGAAAAATAAGAAAATGCACTGTTAAGGTTCGTGCTCTATCGTGATTAAATAAATCTTTTAAGATTGAAATTCATTAGCTGGCATGCATTTGTGAAAAAAAGTACATATACCGCTTTGAGTAAATTGCCTTTGACAGTTAGTTTTAATCAAATTCACTAGATGACATTGATAGATGAAAGTTTCAACTATACTGGAATATTATTATGTTTTAAAAGAAAATTAATTTTCTTGGCAATTAAAGCTAGACTGGCGAGGCTACTCGAATGCAATCCTGATAAGTAGGGGTGTTCATTGTTCGGTTTGGATCGGTTATTAGTTAAAACTAAAATCAAATTAGTTTAAATTGGTTTTTAAATTTCTAAAATCGAATCAAAAAAATAATCGTCGGTTTGGTTAGAATTTTTTGGTTTTTTTCGATTCGAAAGTAATAAGTTTTTTAAGGACATATCATCACGATAGACACAAACACTTAATACATGAATTATTCACAATAAGCTATTACACAAACAAAGTGATTCATCCAATGTACCAAGTTTTAGAAACTAAAAAAACTCATTATTAATAACATAAAGTTGGTTTAATATTCTGGAGATCTCAACATCTTATCAATAGACTTTTCAATAAAATTACACCTTAAAATTTTGAGAAATTACTTCTAAAAAAAACAACCAATATTTCATAGTCAAAACTAATCAATTACCATCTTCTTTAGCTTGATCTTTAAATTATTCAATGTTGCGTTAGAAAATTTTATAAAGAACAGAGAAAGTGTGATCTTTAAAGTAATGAATTTTGAAGGATTTAGACTTAAGGTTTTAATAGTTGGACTAAAATTTAAGTGTTGGGCTTCAGAAAATAGTAAAATTAAAGACTTAAGTTAATTAAAATTTATCAAATTACTTATATTTTATTTATAAATAATTATAAAATTTATATATATAACTTCTCGGTTCGGTTTGGTTATTTTTTCGGTTAATTTATAGTAAAATCAAAATCAAACCAAATAATATCGATTTTTCAAAATTTAAAATCAAACCTAACCAAATCAAACCAAATATCGGTTTTTTTTATTGATTTGGTTCAAATTGCGATTCGATTTGGTTTTATAACCATAAACATGAACAGCCCTACTGATAAGTACGCGGTGCCGGTTGCCAACTCTCTTTTCGCTCGCATATACTTTTTTAAATTAAAATTATGTTTTAAAGTAAATTAAAAATATCATGTTTTTTTAATTATCTCTTCCTAATTTTTATTTATTTATTTGTATCTCTCTAAAATCTTTTATAGTCAATTACTTACGCACCTCCTCTTCACATGTTCAAATTTCAATCTCCGTTATTATGTGGCCAACACTTTGTCTCGGGCAACATTGGCTTGCATCTCAAATTAGCTAACCCCTCCGTCAGCTTTTAAAGTTTGAAACCAGTAAGGCTATAAGAGCAGCTATTTCATTTACTCGGACCCAAACAGACGGCTCAAAACTTTGTGGGCTAAGGCCCACTTCTATTGGGCTACTTGAGAGATATTCCTGCCAAACAAAACTTGGACTTATTTACCCAAACGACCCTTCTTTCTTTAATGGGGTAAAAAGGAAAAATTACTTGAATATGTAATTAGTGATTTTAGCAATACTTTTTATTTATTATGATAAATCTGTAATATGTATTAAAAGTAAATAATGTATGCAATATATATGTATTATTGGTTTGTTTGGTAAGAAATTGACACATTGTATTATAAGTGTATTAAAATGTGTGATAAATGTATTATTCATCAATAAAACTTGTATTATAAGTGTATTATAAATGTATTAAAAGTGATCAAGTGAAAATATGTTATTGCTATAAATGGTAAAAAAATAAATTAATATAGTATATTTATGTAAGTTTTCGAGGAAAAAAATATTTAAGCCACCAATAAGATTTTGTCTCTATTTAAAAAAAAGTTATGCAAATACGACCCTCTAGAGATTTTACTTTTCAGATAATGTTAGACTCGGCTCTAGTACTTATATATATATATATATTTCTCAATGTTACAAACAAAACTTATATATTACAGAAATTTAAAATGTGCAACGTTTTCTCGTTACATTTCAATTTACTTAAAATGGATCTTTAGATTATTCGCCTAAAAAGTTCATAAGTTTCCGATGAAACTTAGTTATGATGGAACAATAAATACGTTCCAATCATATACTGCATCCATCCATGTATATAAAACTCTAATAATAATAATAATAATAATATATAGAAGAGAAAGTGTGACTTTCTTGTCAACTACTAACATATTTTTATAGTGACTGGTACTCTCCCCTTTTAATTGTTAGCCATTTTGTCACTAAGGCAACTACATAATCAATTTTCCTTTAATTTCCCCATCTTTAAGTACAACTTTAAACAAAAAATAAAGCCAAAAATAGATGAAAAAACTCCTTTCCCATCCCTTTTAGAGGGAGAAAAAAATATGTGAAAGGAATATTAACAAAGAAAATGAGGGGAAGTATTTGGTCAGTTTCATGGGAGAACGTGGAGTCCTCTTTCTATCCCACAAAGAAAACATATATAACTAACTAAATAAATAAAAAGAGAAAAGTAATGTCATTTTAGTACTAGCTAATTAGAAAAATTCAATGGCCAAACACAATTATCATGTTTCGTTTTTTTCCTCCAAGTTCATTGCCTGTGGCTGCAATATATATTGGAACTAACTCAAACTTTTTTTTTGTCTTGTGGAAGGAATATTTCAAGTTCTCTATAATATGTTAGTTACTCATTAGGAGTTTATATATAATAATAATAATATATATGGTGGAGTAGGTGAAGCTTTCAAAATTCAAAAACCAAAATAAACCCCTTTCGTTGCACCAAAATTCTATATATAAACACATTTTTTAGATATGCATCTTTGGCACTTTATTTGTGTATATATAATAGATTTTTGAATATAAATATAGTGTCAGCGATAAAAGTTATTGAATTTTCAAAAAGTCACACCTAATTACCTAGAACCGTCCCTAATTTGTACTCTATATATCTTTTGATCTTTAGTTGTTGTAATTATTCGGAAACTTAGTCCTATAACCCCAAAACATCGGCTTTGTGCATGTATTTGATTAAGTGGTTAGATATTGGTCAGCATAACAAACACAAGTCATAAAATTGAATGTGGAAGAAAGGGAAAAAAGTAGAAGAAAATAAAGGAAAAGATTAGACCAATATTTTGATCCAACAAAACTTCAAATTTGAATATGTAAAATCATAATATATTATATAATACGTAAAAATAAACTTAAAAAATATACCCTTTGACAATATCGAAATTTATTTTAAGTCTGAAAAAAAAAATGGATAAAAGTCTAGTGGCGAAATTAGAAATTCCTTTAAGAATGTTCAAACGAAAAATAATTTTTAACCTATATACTTCGTATAATTTTCGACGAACAATGTCCAAGATTAACCAAAGAACTATTTTAGATAAATATTAAATGGATCAGAAAAGACCACATATATGTTTGAAAAATAAATTAAAGACATTAAGAAACGACCCTAGCAAAAGGTACATGGACTTAATTCCTCACAACCAATGCAGCAGCCAGCAGGTAGAGGCTCTAATTTAATTTTATATTATTAAATTTATCTTCTTGTCTTATTCATTTTGTAATTCTCTTCTTCTATAATCAATCTATATAAATATATTATATAACATATAGAAAAAGATAAAATAGACTAGAGTTATTAAAAATGGTCAAGTTGATGGATTTTTTCGTAGACTTTTGACCCATGATGCATGTCGCATATAGTGGAAATATACATGATTTATATGTTGTGATTTTCATTGTTGTTATACTATATCCAAAAGAAGAAAAAAAGTTTCATCCAGAAATTTCGTTTTCATATTTCGTCGTATTCTACTCTAACGAGTTCGACCATATATAAGATTATTACATTACATACATGTTTTTGACACAAGAGTTATCATAAACAGTACGTGATTCGTTAACATATGGAAATTTACGTAGCTAGAGGACTACACAACTAATTACTACGCTCCAATTTACGTGATACATTTTATTTTTCAAGAGTGAAACAGTTTAAGTTTTACCGCGAATTTGCGCTTCAATTTTTTTGAAATGAAATTTATATATTTGTAAACTACGTAAAAAGCACTATAAGTCACAATAATTGATAATTCAAAACGTTTAAAAGATCTATGAAAAACTTACAGTCAAAGATAGACTTGTTTGAATTTTGAAATCAAAGTACCACATAAAATGGGACAGAGGGAGTACTTATTTTCCCGTTGCAATTTATGTAATGATATTTAATGGGATACAAACCGTAGAAAATAAAGAATGATCTTAAAATTAAGTTGCAAATATTTGTATGACTATAAATCATCTTATTAAAAATAATTAATGAGTATTTTAAAAACAAATTATTACTAAATAAAAAATTTATCATTTATATTTTACTCTATTAGATCTAATTAGTTCAACCAACATCATTCATCATAATTAGTCATAACTATTTTTCACGATTCATTGACTTAAACACCCATACAAATGAATCATGTGTCAGGATCCAAATTAAAATTTTATATGAATAGTCGATTATGAAAATAATAGCCAACAAATATATAGATTTTTTTTTTAATATTTATTTAGCGAATATAATTATTTTTTGTATAACTTGCCCAAATTTAAATTGGTGATACACGAATTTTCAGTCCTCTTACATAATTTCACTCTTTTTATCGTATCTAAGATCAAAACTCTTAATTTTTTCACTGTGCGCACTCCAAACATACATATAGAAGAAAAAAAAAATAATCTAAAAATGGGTGGGAGAGAGGTGACAAAAATTCGATATTCTAATATTCTCACTCACAAGAAATCTAATCAAGGATCGATCAAAATGGATAAAATTTCAAATAATTATTATGCCAACCTTTTTTGCTGGCCCACAATTTAGTGGAGAGAGTTTCAGAAACTCAAAAATGAATCAGAATATGGAATTTTATATATATGGGTGCACCAACCATTTTCACTATCAGATGAATATGACCTGTTACGAATTAAGCAGTGGTAATTAATGAAACCTTTAAAGGATGTCAACTATTCATGACATTAAAAAGGGAATAAAGTAATACATTCATCCTCTAAGTTTTTTTTCTTCTAATGTTATCAGATCATTCAAAAGATATTTACGTGAAAAATTCTTAACGAAAAATATTATATAGTCACCCTCTCTAGTCTTCAAAGAACTAAAGAACTACTTTTGAAGGAAAACTCTATCATTCCACTTAGGCATAAATGATAATGCAAGCTAGAACTACATTATTATTCTATGCTTGGGAAAAAGTATAGTGGGGACAATTGTTCCATCAACATTACAACTTAAAGTACCCTTTGATTATATTAACATATAATATTTTAATTTTATTTATATAAAGAAAAAAAATGTATTTTTTAGAAGGAAAAAAGTTCATGATAGTCTAGCCTATAATCTAGTTGTTAATTGCCTTTTCAACCAAGCATTTGATCCAAAGAAGAATAATTTTCTCGTGGAGTTAATTAAATTACAATTAGTATATTTTTAATCCCACATGAGTCATGATTTTCTTTTCTTGTTACTACTTTAATTAGATCTAATGATGCACTTAGCCTTCAGATTTTATAACCTGGCCTACTTTAATTTAAAAAGCGTAATTTTTTATTTCATGATGAATAATTTAGTCATGAAGCGGCTTGTGCATTTTGTTTAGTTAAGTTGGGTAATATTTTTATATGGAAAAAAATAAATCTTCCTTTTTCAATGGAGTACTATAAGTTGCTTTGAAAAATAAAACAAGAAAAAAAAAATACTAATAGAAACTCTTCGTTTTTTTTTTGCCGACACATTAGGGGGAACCAGAACCATGAAACAAGCACCATATCAAATGTGTTAGTTAAATTGTTTCTAAATAAAGTAGTTACTCGCCGTATTTGCTATCACCTACTTCTTGAAACATATAATTTGAATTTTATGAGTTTTAAATTATAATTAAGTTTAAACTAGAGTTACTAAATTTGATCAAAAGATATTTTATCCTGAATTGAAACCAACCAACTAAACAAATTAAGTAAGAATTCATCATAAATTAATTAATTTCAATTGCTAGCTAGTCAATTTATCATAGTCTTTTCCCTTTTATATAGGTTTTAGAATACATTACCAAAATTAAGTACTGGAAATTTTGATCATCAATGACAATGACTTTCTTGAAGATATATCTATTGATCTTACTTTAAAAGAATTAATCCCAAACTTCTTCCATTATTCCATAGGCTCTAATCTCATAAAAAAGTAGTAATTAATCAAATTATTAAGTAGCAAAATTCAAACAATAATACAACTTTCTTTTTTGGGGCATATTATTGTTTTCTTCAATCTATGCGTATTTACAAACCGAAAAAAAAAAATAGAAGAAAAATTTCAAACTTTCCTTGAGAACATTTACCTTAGTGAAGAAAATTCTTGACAAAAAAAATTTAATAACAAACTTGAATTGAGATTTAATTATGCTTCATGAATTGCAGCCTCAGAAATACTCTCTAAATGAGGCCTCCATACTCCAACTCTTCCTCTTCTTCTATCTCTTTGTGTTGAGACTTTCTCAGA
The DNA here is from genome assembly GCA_036250505.1 of Solanum acaule. Lineage (NCBI taxonomy): Eukaryota > Viridiplantae > Streptophyta > Magnoliopsida > Solanales > Solanaceae > Solanum > Solanum acaule. The sequence continues at coordinate 37,082 of JAJOOR010003524.1, forward strand.
CAAGATTTCACTTAAATATTGATCATTAGACACCATCATATTTTTACTATTACCATTTATACTATTATTACTATTCGCATTACTATGACGACCTTGTGATGATGATGATGATGATGATGATGATGATATTGATGATGAAGACGAAGATCTTGTTTTCTTCTTTCTTGTTGTTGTTGATGATGATTTTGAACGATTTTTTTCACTTGAAGGAGTAGGAAGTGGCATGAGGAAATAAATCTTGCCACGTTTAAGTTCAGCATCAGGAGGAACTACGACGATTTTTGGACAAACTCCTCCTCCTTCTGAGGAATAATAAGATGATGATGGTTTTTTAAGAACATGTTTAGGGTAAATCTTCATGATTTCACCTGCTTTAACACTTCCACTAATCTCTTCAACTTTGCCATTAGCATGAACTATTCGAATCACATCAAGTGCCCCACATGGTAGTATGCAAGATATGCAACATCTTATTGTGTCCTTCATGATGGCTAGCTATTTTTATCTTTATTGTCCAAAAGAAGAAGGAGGAGAAAGGAAAAGAGGAAGAGAAAGAGAAAGATAAGTCTATTTTCTTGTGTTTATAATGAGAAGCAAAAGAAGAAGTGAAGAGAGGGGAGGGATATTGTATTGGTATCAATATCAATCAACTTGGTATAGTTTTTTGTTACTACAAATGATGATTTTATTATATGCTTTGGGGGGCTTGCCACCTTTTCCCCCCCTTCTCTTTTTGTGGATACTTTTTCTTTCGGGGTGGAGCTAAAATATATAAGTTACAAGTTCAACTAATAATAACTTCATTTAAATAGAGGTGGATTTAGAATTTAAGATTTATAGGTTCAATCTTTATGGTTCTTAATTAGAATTGAACCTATTGTATTTCTAAAGTTATGGGTTCATACCTATTGTATTGTTTTAATATTTAAGTGGAATATGTTTACACATAAATTTATACCCCGCATCGAAAGTATTGAGTTCAGATAAACTCTATATCAATACTCTACTACATATATATGCCTCTGAATCTAAACTTTGTATTTGTCTTAAGAAATCTATTGAATATGTACTAATACTAATTTTTAAATCCAATAACTTAAAAGGACTAAAATCACAAATCTATATACTTCAATTCTTGGCTCAACTCTGTTTTTTCTTGGTCTTTTGCATTTTTTTTATAATTAAATTCACTTGTTTGGGGGGTTGGAAATGAATGGCATGAATAATTGCACCTCATTTTGTACTTTGCCTTTTGTATCCATCATTCAGGGCCCTTTGCCATTCAAATCCATTCTCCAATAGCCCTTAATTTGCTGAGTTCAATTAATAATGGGAGTTGGCTGCCTTACCTATGCATGAAACTTGGATGACCCCATGTTTGTACATGATTGGAATTGACATGTCAGCACTGGTGGGGCCAACTACATTTGCTCTATGACCACGTGTCTGAATCAGAATTTGACACCTGTCTATCGACATTTGGTTGAATTCTCCTGGTTTAGAGTAGGTGAAGAGGCTAATTAGTGTAGGGTCTTTATTCATGAAAGGGCCAAAGAGAAATACTTGTGATAGAAGAATAGTGTTTTTAGAATATGGAGAAGGTTTCATTTGGTCCCTAGCTCATTAGATTTAATTAAGAGTGAAAAGGAAATTGTTTTTCTTTTTTTGCATTTTGTTGGAGTGGGTGGAAAAATAATCAATAAGGAGATATGGGACATATAAAGAGATCTTCTTTTGATTGGAGTTTTTTTTTGTGATTTTTCAATATTCCCAAGCAAATCATGTGGGTTTGTGGTTTTCATGGGAAAGTGAAGTGTTTATAGACTCTTTTTACTCATCTCAAGTATATAGTTGATTTATGTTTTTAGGATATATATATGTAGTGCTTTGACTAATGTGAAGTTGCTTGTCCTATTTACCCTAGAAACATGAACTTCTAGCCACAAAACCAATGTGCATTTTTTCCATCATTACCCAATATCAATAGTCAATTAAGAGAAAAGATATACACACTATGTATCCTAATTATATAAAATCTAGTTGGACTTTCAAGATTTCATCCCTTTTTAAAATTTGAATAATTTATGATTCCAAATCCAATTGTACTCTTATGTTTTTCAATAGTAGTTATAGTATATTCAAATCCAACATCATGACACAAAAGAAAGTGGTTCAATCTGATCTATATATCCAAAGTGAAAAAAAGTTGTAACATGATTGATTTGATGTGCAAAACATTGTCATATAATAATGGACCATGACATTGATTTACTTAGGGGGGCAAAAAATGAAGCTTTGCTTAGAGCAACAAGGTAAAAAAAACACATATGAAAAGGTACTTTAAAACTATAGATAGCTTATATATACCTTATAAATCAATTTGAGTTATTGCTTGGTTAATTTTGGTTGTCCCATCAAAGTTATGGCCCAGTCATTAAATGGTTCAGATATGGATGTTAGTGGACAGCATGTGAGAGGATGGAGAAAAGGGTCCATATGTGGGTCTAGGGAGGGGAGGGGGGGGGGGGGGGTT
>JAJOOR010003525.1:0-26374 GCA_036250505.1 Solanum acaule
GTACTAAGAGCTTACCATAGCCAGCATAATCACGGAAGACTATTATAACTGGTAAAAGAGGGGGATTACTACCGGTAGCCTATATTATGCAAGTAACCCTGCTTATGAAGTGACAATCAAGTAAAACTAAGATCAGCATCTAAAGATATGTAGACTGAAAATCATGAGAATAACTGGTTGGGGTGGGGGGTCACGGAAATGCATTTTGAGGCAGCCTCGATCTCTTTAAACTTCTATACATGCAACCATCAGTAAGGTCAGGAAACACTTGTACCTATAAGTAGGCTCAAATACTTTGACATCCCTGCATTCGTCGATGTTAGGAAATGAAGAATGATGAGCAAGAGCATGGACCAAGTATGGTAGAATATATTCTGGATAAGGAACTGGGGTAATAGCTTCAGATTGCACAGAAAGTTGACGTGCCTTCCCCTGCTGATATATCTGGATAACATCACTTAAGTTGCTCTTGATCTGTCAATAATTGGGAGATAACAAATTCATTAACAAGTATAAACATATAACCAAGAGAGACATGGCAGTACAACAATCACAATTCACACCTCTTCAAAATCTGGCTGCTGAAACTGCAAGTCAAGTAAGAAGGCACAAGTATACTTCGGGTCCAAATAACGATCCTTCAGGTATTGATGGACTTTGTTGAGGAATAACTTCTTTACTTGAGGGAAACTGGCCTAGTAGCATTAACAGTTAAAAAAAAATTATTCAAACAATTTGTCTCTAGAAAGCAATTGCTGAAAATTGTTGTGTATGAGGGACATCAGCGCAGTGGGTGGGGTTTGGGGGGCGGGGGGGATAACTTCACCTCTGATGTCCCAAGAGTAAGGTAAAAGACATCCACAGGAATCTTGTGGTCCCAGTGCTTTGATAGACGAAGCATAGCTTTTGCTGCAGCAAGTCTTAAATGGGCCTTATCAACAGAACTGCAAAATGGCAAAGATAAGAGAAAGAGAAGCCAAATCTACTGTAGAAAGAAAGCCTTGTAACAAACTATGCAAAGCACACCCATCTATTGCCACAACCCCCAAAAGAGGATAATTCCTGCACAGTAGCAGTACCTTGACTTAATTTGAATTGAGATTTCCCCAAACGAGAGTATGTTTTTCAGGATTCCAAACAAGTCATCAATCCCCAATCGAAGGTTAGCATCCTTCACTGGTAAATAGCTTTTGACTAGTGTCTTAATTCCAAATATCTGTATATCAATATTGAATGAAAATGCCAATTTATCCTTTAGAAAATAGTCATAATTCTGAAAATCGTAACGGAGATAACCAAACAGTAAAATCTGACCTTCATTGAACAGATCTCACTTCGGTCCTCCCAACTTTCTTTGGCTTTACCTTCAGATATCTGAAAAGAATAGTTTGCCTTTAGATGAATGCTAAAAGAGGAGGTAAACAATGTCGCAAAATTTGGCATTAATTCAAGAGGCATACATGACTAAGCTCCAATATGTTTTTCTTTATGAACTGCTCAATCTCTTTCTCCCTTGTCTCAAAGACTGGCATAGCAGTCTGTGCAATACATCCAAGAGATTGTAGTACAGCAGGTAAATGTGACTTCTCTTCTAGCATATCAACAAGTCTCTGCACATTACACAGGTAATGTAATACCCAAATATTTCACCAACATATGACAAAGATAAACCTCGAGAGAGAGGATAAATCAATAGGCAGTAATTTGTATGGGTATAGTGAGATTATGACCTACCTTATACAGAACAGACAATGACTTGAGTCCATCATCCTTCATTATTGATGCAAGTGCATGTATAGCATACTTGGCCTGCCTCCGGCTTCCCTCCAAGCAAATCCTCTCAAGCATAAGGTCTAAAGACCTGTAAGTTGCAAGCATAATGTTTCAGTATATCGCAGCAAGGAACTAAAGCATAAAAGCTTCAAATATGAACCTTGAAGAATCTCCCAATTTTTCTCGGATGGCTGCACCAGCCTTTGCCAAAACATGCAAGACACCTTCTTTAATTATCTCATTATCATCTTCAAGAAGATGTATCAAATCTTCCTCAATTCCACTAAGTAGAAATGGACAGAAACGTGCAAGAATCTGCAATGTTCAACAAAGAAAGACATGAATTGAAGAAAGACACAGAAAAGGTAATTATGTACTTTCTAAAACATGGATAATTTGATTTCATTCTAAAAAAACATGGATAATTGATTAAATCAGAGACGACACTTTTGTAGTGACATCTGAAGGTAGCAATGCATCGAATTGCTCACAATTTATAGGGCACTTAGGCCGACTCTTGAAGATGTGATAGTTCTGCAAGCAAGACAATCATAGATGCCAAGGCACCACTATTACCAGCTAAAATTTACCAGAATATAGCCTATAGGGCATGCCTACTAATAAAACCCATTTCAGGCATCCAATGCTTCAACCAAAAGTGCCTTCCATTTCAGTTCTCTCCTTTATAGGTTACAATAAAGTCTAGCAAGCAAACATAAGGATAAAAAATATGCATTCATATAGACGAAGCAAGTTAGTGTTAAATTACCACAAGAAGATGTGTGCAAGACAGAATCAAATCAGTGCTTCCAGCAGATTTCTGTATGTTAGTCTCCTGGAGAATTTCTTTTACATGTTCCTTGTTGAAAAGTATATATGAGCACTTCATAGAAAGTGTGCCCAGGAAGTCGTAGAGCCGATGCTTTTCACCAAGGATCTTAAGCAATTCATCCTGATCGAGAAAACATCATAGGAAAAATGTCATGTACTCATACATACCTAGGCATTTCAGCGGTTTTAATATATCAGTAGACAAAACAAGTGAGAACCTACATTATATTCAAAACTAGGTTTCTCCTTACCCGAGAACTAGAAGCTCGAATAGAGTTGCTGTTTGGATCAAGGAGAACTGTTAATATCCTCCAGACATTAGCATCTTTTAACTGATCAAGAATCTGAAAGCTCTCTTCCGCCTTCCCAGGATCAGTAAAACAACGAGACATAATGCGGAAGCAAAATACAACTTTTTTTTGAATCTCAGTGGCATCGCCATCCTGCAATTATTTTACAATGAAGTTCTGTTAGCCTTTTATTATTCACTTTTAACCTTTTATTCAGGAACAAAGAGTGGAAGAGTTACAAACCTGCTGCATCTGCCTTAAAGAAAGATACCTCTTCATCTCTTGCTGCAACCTGCAGCTCATCCAAAACTCAATGAATATGTAATTCAGGTTGTACTTCAAAGGTGAGGGAAATAAAGAAGACACAAACAACATCCAGGAACACCTGACATCAAGATCGAGCATTCATGACAAACCTTTGTTTCTGCTCCAGCAGCTTCTCAAGTGCTCTAACCTCAACTTTGTCAAAACTTGAGAAAACCTTAACCCAGTTTTTAACTTTATCCTTGACTGAGAATTCATTAGGGAACAAGGATGAGCATAGAATGTGCTCAACGATGTCCGATCTGTAGAAAAAACAGTAGTCAATAATGTATTAAATGAGTGCTTGATAAATGGACCGGGTTAAAAAAGGTAAAATTTCTGTGTTGTAGTTTCAGATTCCAAAACTCCAATATAAGGTGTGCCTAGAGTAACAAGTTACGAATGTGCCCAACTTCAGGAACTACAGTATAACTTGGGGTTGGTGTTTCCAGTAGAAGCTTCACTTTCCAAATGCTTAAGATTCCCAAGAAAACAACCTAATACTTTAGTACTTGATTCCTCATCATTTAGCTAAGGAAATAATTGATCCATCTTTCACTTATCAAAATCATAGTTTATCATTCCGTAAAAAGCAATTCAAGGCAGCTTACCTGAAATCTTTGTCATAAAAACATCTTAAAATCCTCCCAGGGATCCAATCATAGTCGACGCCTTTAATTGAGCCACTGGAAGAGTTTAAGCAATAGATTCTGTATATATCAGCTAGCCTCTCCAGTGTGTATCTTTTAACAAGAAGCTGAATACATAAGACCATACAGCTATCAGAAGATGGAGTAAGAATGCATTAATTATCGATGTCAAAGTAGACTAGACTCCTAAAACTAGACATGTTACATACAGATTTATCCCGAATCCGCTCTGCTACCAGCTTGATTGTATCGACCTTCATGGATGTAAGGGCATTACATGCAGCATCACAAAGCACGACAACAACTTGTTTGCGCACATTTTCATCATAATCCAACAGCCGGTCCCGGAGGGCAGCTAGAATATGTTTATATTAAATTACCAACAAAATGCATAAGTATAAAGGAATGAAGGAAGGAAGGATTTCCAATATTCTTACAGATGATCTGAGGTGCTTCTTGTCTAAATGGATTTGACAGCAGACATCCCTTGACATGTTCAAGGACAGACATTCTGACCTCAACTATTCTATCAGTAAGTCTCTTCAAAAATTCCAAGAAAATCGGATGAAATGCCTCAGAGATAGCAGATTCTGATAGAGCAAAAAGATCCCCAACTAAGTGCACAGCTTTTAATCGTACATCCAACTGATCTGTCTGTCACATTTAAGCTCGTACATTAGATCATCAGAAGTAAGAAAGGGAAGAAAAGATCACCTATATAAATGAAGATAAAATGACTCTAGGCACATATCTTGAGTTGATCAACTACTTCAAGACTGACATCTTCAGATATTCTATAGCAAATAAACTAATGGCTCTATTCCATTAAACTACACCAGCTACATTAAAGGTCCAACCAGGCAAAGAAGAAAGAACAACCAAGGCAAGTAAATTTCAATAATCAAAAATATGTTGTCAAGACATATTTGAAAACTAAAGCACGAATTAATATGATTTTCATTAGAAAATAAAATGATCTAATAACAGAGATGGGAAGAAGAAATTAATGTACCAGTAGTTCTCCTGTGATGTAGGGAACAACTCCTGATAAGATCTGAGGAGCACAACGGTAAATATCATAAATGACTTCATGGTAGTCAATTTCAAATGTTGTTGGCCTGCTGTCTCCAGACATTGAAGATACAAGAAACTGCTTTATGCCGGGCTCCAATTTTCCTGAACACTGCTCTATCACCTTCATAGCAAGCCCCCTTCCAGCTATCGAAACATCCTGACAGAAAGTGTTAAAACCCAGTTCTTCAGGACAAAGCATCCAAACAAAAAAAAACTTCTGCTGATATTTCATCATGCAACACAAACACTTACTTTCTTATGACGACCTAGAACCGACAAAATGACATGTAAAAGATCCTCCCGGATATCTTCACTCTCTTCTATGAGAACAACCATAATAGTTTGCATTGATGTCAGAATACTATCTTGATGCTCATCCCTGCATATGTGGTGTACAAGACAGAAAATTATTGAATTAGGGAGGGAGGTGAAGCAACAAAAATCCAGGAGGAACAGTAGCTACATTTTTTAAATTTTGAGATAAAATTTCGTTTCACTACATATATTTTCATACCTTCATCAAGATGAATGTTTTTATCATATACCTAAATTAAGTACACCACATTTAAATATGCAGCAACACTTACCTTGTTTTACCTTCAATTTTCTCACATTAGTCAGTCACACTAGATTATTTTTGTTGATGCAACAGGCTGAGAAACACTTAGAAACTATGTTGCTCGGACTCTCCAAAAATGCAGCTGCAACAGTGTCAGATCCTCCAAAAATGCAGCTACTTTTGGAGGATCCGACACCCAGTGGCATTTTTGAAGAGTCCAAGCAACATAGCTTAGAATTGGAGATAAAGCAAATTAAAAAAAAAAAAAAAAAAAGCTTAATCCATTGCTCTTCGCCAAAAAAACAGTTCAATATGGCTTTCACAAAGCAAAGTGGCTGGAAGAAGTTGATCAAACAATTGTGACATAATTGGGAGGCGAAATGATTGAAGTGAAAGAGTTCATAACTGGAGGAGAGACCCCAGCCCAAGTGAAGAACCACAGTGACCTTCACGGTCTGTGGTCTTTCACACAGGCCGTGGTAGGGCTCATGGTTGGACCACCAGAAACCAGTATTCACTGGCCTAGGAACCATGACCCATACAATGGACTGTGGTCCTAGTGACGGTCCATCGTTGCGTCCATGGTCGGCCTTCGTTAGTTTTTAAGTAGGGTCATTTTGGTCTTTTCCCCTATGCGTTGACCATCTAAACTACTTCGTTTAAACCCTAAACTACGTTGTTTTACTTAGTTTAAGCCTAGTAACTTAGTCAGAACTTACCCAAAACGATTATTCTCCAAAATTCATCAAGCTTAGAACGAAAAGAAGAGAAAAAAGGCGATAGCTTTCTCAAGAACACGCAGCAGAGTTTCTTCAGTTCCAGCCTTGAAATCGAAAGATTTCTCCGTGAATTTCGTCACCAGGTATGTGGGATTTCACTAGTGGATTCCTTTCTTCCACTAGGTCCTAGAATTCAGTCAGATTTTTTATTTTCATATCATGTTTAGACCTAGGGTTTCTAAAACCTTGAAAAATTGTTGTGAATTAGCTGTTATAGTGTTCTTAATTAGATTATCATGTTTTCATGAATTTGTTGGTTAGTTCCTTGCATGAAACTCAGAACCCTAGTTGTGTAGATTCTCTTAGTTCATGAATTATACTTGCTAGGTCAGTTAAACAGATATACATGCTCCAGTTTTGAATGTTTCATTGTCAGTATATAAAATATTACATTCTCAGATTTGCATGTAAGAACAATGAGCTATCCAGTATTTCAGTTATGTTGTTTATAAATATTTCCAGTTGATTGTAGGCTTAGCACCGTGTTGGACTAGGGTTCAGCGTACCCTCATAGTCTCAGAACTACTTGCCCCATTGATAAGTCCTGGATTTGGACTCATTTAGGGCTTTGTTTATATAGATTTAGTGTCCTCAAATGCTTAATTTGTGCCAATAACTAATGTTAAATCCTTGATTTTTAGGTATATGGATTGAGGAACAAAGCAAGACACTAACAGGCAAAAAGGAACAAAATAAGCTGAAGAAATGCAGAAGGGAAAGCCTGAGGATCGCCAAGCCGAGTGGCTCATCTGACCGCCTAAAGTTCAAGTGTGCCAAGCCCTGAAGGAAAGAACCAAATCGGTGACAAAAAGGAGCAGTCGGCGGATTGCCGAGCAGTTCTGCGAAGCCAAGATAGATCACCCAAAGTTACAGAACTTGAGGATGTTGAATGCCAAGGCGAAAAGGTGATGGAAGAGGTCAAAGGGTAGGTCGCCGAGTGGTTCAGCGAGCCCGACTTACTTCGCCAACTAGCCCTTCGTGGCTTATTTTCGGCAACTATAAAATAGATTTTAAACATTTTAGTTAGCATCTTGAAACTGATCTTGAGTATTATTTTGTATCAGAATAGTTAGAACTATTCTTTATATAGTTTTTCCTTAGCTTTGAAGGATTGGAGAAAAAATCACTTTTGAGAAATTGGAAATGGGTCTTTGAGATTCATCAAATTGGAGCATTGTAAGGATGAAATCACTCTTACCCAGTTGATGGATAATCAATTTGGTAATTGTTTTTACCTTTTATAATGTCTAGCTAAAACCCCAAATTCTTAGGGTGTGATCATCTGATTATAGGCTGATTTAGTTTATGGGTATTGCTAATCGTTAGTTTAAATTCTATTTAAAAGTGAGTTTAATCATTAATTGTGGTTTAATTTAAGAATTGTAGTTGCAAATGCAGTTCTATGTTTGTGTTCTTGGCTTGCTCGAGAGAGAGGTTTTAGAACTAAGTTTTCTAATTAATGGTTTGTGGGTATTGGGTTGATCTGGGTTTATCTCGAGAGAGTGAATCCTAAACCCAATTCCGCACATTTATCTCAAGAGAGTGAACGGATTAAGGTGTGGCTGCTCTGAAATTGCATGCTTGTTGATGTTCGAAAGAAATCACCTGATTTGGGGTAATTGTTCGAGAGAAACTTACTTCCCTTATAGTCTAGCCTACTCACTAATATCTAGCTATTTACTAATAGTTGCAATTACCCATATGCATGTGTTTGCCTATAATCGATCACATCCCAAGAATCCTTCTCATTATTGTTAACTCCTAGTGTTTGTGACTATTTGTAGCTGATAATTTTAAACCAACATCCCCCCATCTGACATTCGTGTCACCCCTTTCATTTGATTATGTCTTTAATCGATAATTTCTATTCCTATAGCTAGTTAGATCACATTTGTACTTCCTAATTGAATTTGAACACGTACCGCTCTTTGTGGGATTCAACCCCAACTCAATTGTTGGGTTTTATACTGCTTAACGATCGTTCGCACCTAGAATTGGATGAGGTGTGTTTGAAACGTTAATTAAAAATGGCTCCACTGCCGGGGAGTGGTGTTACTTAAAATTATTTATTGAAGTTGAATTGTGACATTTGTAGTTATAGCTGAATCTACTTATTTTTGTTTTTGGTTTTGTGTTGCTTGTTAAAACAAAGGAGGAAATAAGTGTCAACGGAAGTAATTGTAGCCAAGTGGGCCACCAAGATGATATCGAAAACCTCAATGATGTCAATGACCCGAATCTAGTGGGTGGTGTTGGTGCCATTCGTTTACCTACAGCTAAAGGAAACGGTGTTTTCCACATTACAAGCACCATGCTTCAGCTCCTACAACTGAATGGTTTATTTGGTGGGCTGGCTCATGAGGATTCTCGTGAGCATATAAGGAATTTTGTTGATGTTTATGGACCGTTCTCCTTTAAGAACATATCTCAAGAATTGGTCTGGCTGAGGTTGTTCCCATTTTCTCTAATGGGAGAGGCATGCAAGTGGTTGGCCGAGTTGCCAAGAGACTCTATCACTTCATGGGACGAGCTTATTACCGTATTCCAAGTGTGATTTTTCCCTCCTTCGAAGATGATGACTCTTAGGGATAGTATCCAAAGTTTCAAGCAATCGGAGGGCGAACAAATCCATGAGACATGGATGAGGTTTAAGAAGTTGGTGATGCAGTGCTCTACTCATGGACTTCCAAATAAGTTGTTGCTAGAATCTTTCTATAAAGGTCTTTATTTGGTAAACAGAGGAGTAGCTGACCAACTTTCTCCGGGTGGTATAATGCGACAGCCCTATGCAATAGCGTCCCAACGCCTCGATTGCATGACCAAGAGAAATAGGGCATAGCATACTCACAAAGACCAAGTCTATTCTCTCGCTTATAAAGTGACAAAAGAACCAATCATAAAGGATCTAGAGAGAGACCAGCATTTGGCCAAAATGATGAACCAGCTAGATACCTTGTCTAAAAATATCGTAGAATTTGAAGTGTTGTACAATGAGGAAGCAAATGTCCTAGCAAACCAAGAATGGAATAGAGAGGGGGAGAAGGATAGATATGTTCCTCCCCATGAGCGTCAAAAACCTAAGGACTCTGAGGGTAGCTGGACAGATGAGATGCTCTCACGCATTTTCAACAAATTCGATGAGTCAAACAAAGTGTGGAAAGAAATAAAAAAAAGATGTCTCCACTCTCTATCAGATGGTGACCTCTCATTCCGTTGCTATTAAGAAGCTGGAGACCCAAATGGGTTAAATTTTGTCTCATCTTAACCCAAGACAACAAGGGGGGTTGCCTAGTGATACTATGGCAAACCCCAAGTGTACCACCTCGTTTTTTAAACAGACCAAAATGTAGATTTTGAGAAGTTACAGGTGCAACCGATAGTTGCCATCCACAGACCGTAGGTCAGACCACGGCCCGTGTTGGTGGTCCGTGCTTCACCACTGCAACCCCTCCCTAAACCTAGCTCAGAAAATCGGCTAAAGTCTCGACCCACGGATAGACCCACGGTCTGTAGGTTAGGCCACGGTCTGTGGTCTGTGTCCATGGATCAAGACTCCTTTACCCAGCCTATGACACAAACTACAGTCGACCATCACAGACCGTCGTTTGATCTACGGTCCGTAGGTCTGACCGTAGGTGAAGGTCAGGTGGAAGAAACATAAGCTATTAGAGTACATATCAGGAGAGATGGATGATCATATCACGGAGAATATTAGCCCCAAGTTGACTAAATGATAGCATTAACATTATTTGCCATATCAAAAAAATATTAAATGTCATTTGCATTGTAAGGTGGCGTCAGGTCTGTGGTGGGTGGTTTTGTACTGTTTCAGATCACATTGGGTGATACCTGGTATAAGAAGAGAGGAGTTGCAAAGCTGGATATTTAAAGCAGGAAAAGAAGATCAGGCATGGGAGGTTGCCCCTTTGACCCTTATGTGGGTAGTATGAGAAGAGAGAAATACAGGAACATTTAGACGGATTGAAATGGACTTTATACATTTCAAAAATGGCATCTTGTGTTTTTTTTTCTTTTTGATGCACCAATGAGATCCCTATTTGTATAGAAGAATAGATGTCTTACGTAGAGTCCCATATTTTAATGTATGTTCCCTGCTCATTAGAATTCTGCTTGAAAACATGAGCTTTTCCAGGATCAATAATTTCTGGTCTTTGATGACATTTAGTATCTTTTTTTAGTTAGGTAAATGATTTATTTTTTTTGAGGAAGTAACATTTGTACTGTCCTTGTCAATATACACAAAGTTACCTTCTCCAAGAAAAAAATATTACTTACCTAACTAAAAGAGATACTAAATGTCATCAAAGACGAGAAATTCGTGACATTTTCTTTTAAACAGAATAAAGAATTAAAACTTCTAGCCACAGTGCTAAATTCTTCAAAAAGGCAAGAGAATGCAGCAACACTACTAGGTGACATATCTGCCACAATATTTACTGACGGGACCTTCAATACAAGATAAAGCTCACCTGACAACATTGAGAAAAGTCTGGAACATTTCATTGATAAGATCATCACACTCGAGATCCAGCATTACAACACATGATCTGTACCTTGCTAGAGTTTCTAAGATGACAACTCTTCTTCCAAAGGATGGACTATTTATATCACCTAAGCCGCTGAAAGTGCTCACAATCAAATGGAAGATGTCCTGACTCAAATCAAAGCACAAAACAGGTTTTTAGTTGCTCTATGGGAAAATCAAGGGCACATAAATGTGTCATCGAGTCTCTACCATTACTTATTATTACCTTTAGAACATCATCACTGTACGGTGCTTCAGGTGCAGTAATTCTTGTTATCTCACAGATACATGTGGCAACAAGAAGCTTAACCTCCCTATCTTGATGCTTTAGGAGTTCTGGTTTAACTATAGCAGATTGTAAGGGCTGCATGGCTTCCAACATAGCTTTTGGCGGTGACTGCTCCAACTCAGAAAGAAATGTTGAACCTTGCTGCTTGTGAAAAATTCAATCATACATTACAAATTTGTAATAGATTCAATCAAACATTACTGCAACGGAAAGGTCAAGCACATAACTGAATCTCAAGTGTGTGATAACACAAACCTTAAAGCGATCAGGAGGTAACAAAAGCAGTTTGAGAATAGAAAACTACCTCTTTTAAACCCATATGCAATAGACAATTATCCAGTATCTCTTTTTAGAAGTACAAGTAAAACCCTCATAGCCAATCGTACAAACAGAAAACAAGTTAAACCAAGTAAGATCATATTAAAAACTGAACTGGATACGTCCCTTCAGGGACATCCCCATAAAAAGGGAAAAGATGTGCTGGATACATAGAGGTTTACAAGGAATAGCACTCAAGAGAAGTGCCCAATACAAGATTCCAAAAAGAAGATACAGAGACCAAAAGACGACGACAACAATTACAAGCACACATCAACTTGCAACTGACCCAAAGAAGAAAACACCAGAAAGACCCAAAAGAAACAAAACCTCAAAAGGTTGATTTGCTCATTGGCTCTTTCCCAAGAAACTGAATACCAAGACAAGAACAGTCAAACTACAGTTAGCTCAAAGTTGAGATAAGATCATCAACAGAGTAACATTTTGATGCAGCATAACCGTTAGTATGGTGTTCAAAAAGACCTATAACTAGAAAAGTAGCAGCAAGCAAAGTGTACAAAATGTTTAAATTAAGAAGGTTTCAAAGGGCACAAAAATGGTGGAAGATGAGATTTCTTTACTTTTTTGATTTGCAAGAATCAAGAGTGTCACATTATTTAAAGATCAAGAAAGAGTGTCACCTTATTGAATTGTTGTACTTGGTCAACTCAGTCATGCATCAATAAGCACGCATTAATCAAGAAACATAATTTCACCAGTCAATTTCCACAGAAGTGGAAAATAAGGACATACCAACCAGAATTACTATCTCCAATGTACTCCTACATCCTTTACCAGAGGTTTTGGTTCGATCATTAAAAATGGAGCCGCCTCTAGTAGGGAAAGCTTACTCGCAAAGTGGAACGTACACGAATCGGGATTAATCAGGCTCCAAAAGTGGGGACCATACACCAGGATGGAAATAACAAAGAAGGCCATAGCAAACAGAAAACTAAAGAGGCTGATCTACTCTAAAAAGCAATCCAAGCAAATATATCGACCAAATTGACCATTAACCACGCCCAATGTACAACATTTCTTTGCTATTTTGCTTTAGAAGATCCCTAGTAGAACAAAGAAGGCGCTGAAATTTGCAGAACAGATTTGGTAATTATCAGCTTTAGATAACATGGAGCACACACCCCTGCACTGATAGGTACATATACACCATTACAACCTACTTTAAGTCGAGTAAACTTTTTATGTTATTCCTTCAATTACAATAGTGTTTGCAGGAATTATTACGGTAAGAGACTTGTACATCCGTGCAGGGTTAAGAGTGAATTATAGAGAGTCTCTACATTTAGAAAAAACATGGTATGGCATAAAAAAAATACTCAATACTGGAATGAATTGATGGATACACAGGATTCATAAGGCAGACCCCAGTAGTTTAGGATTGAAACTTAGTAGATTGATTGATTTAACAGCAACTGACCAACGCACTCGCTAAAGACTGGTCATTTTCTATCATAACCTCCTGAAATTACAACTTGCATCACACTAAGTTCATCCAGATGAACTCTTTGTACAGTAGCCATTAAATGCATCTTGCTTGAAGAGTTCCACATATTTAGCGAGAGTTGCTTTGGTCAAAACCAGATACTTCTCAAGCAAACAGAATTTTACTTCAAATTATTGCTAGCACCAAAATCAGGAAATTTTGAGAGACTAGCAACATGACATAACATTTCTTCTCTGCATTAAGTTGCTATAGGCAGCTAAAACACTCTGTTTATGGTTTGGTGTAACTGCCAAGAGCCACATGGTTTCGCATCACCAATTTTTATTTTAAATACAAATCAATTAACAACTAAAGAAGAAGTTGCTCTGGATTCTTTTCAAATTGTCAATCGCGAAGTTTCCCTAAAAAAAAGTGAGACTAATATGAACTAAGATGCCTTATTTTGGTTTGAAGTTAAAATCAAGCTACATTGGACTGTGTCTATCCTAGAAGTACTATAGCAGGGTGACAAAATAATTCCAGCATTTCGGAATACAAACTTCCTAGAGCCCTGTATATGCATAGGAAACATGCAATCTTTAAAAAGAGATCATTGTTTACACACAAAAAAAAAATAGATGATGTTTCTATTGGGTGAACTGACCACATAATATATAGCTATTCATCCAGCACAGTGTCTGAAGAAGAAAAAAAAACCAGCATAGGGTATACACACGCTTGTATATTCCTAAGAAAGGGGGAGAAGCCAAAATAACCCATTTAAGCTTTAATTCAGCAAAGGAAGCTCATCTGCAACCTAAAGTCGAAACCTTTATAGTTGGATTCTTCAGTTTCTTAATTCACTTGATGGAAATTTTCCCTAAATTGAGGAAGTGGGAAAGACAAAAAGGCATGAAGAATGGTAAGAAGGAATGGTAAATAAAACCGCATGAAGAAACTAAAAATACCAAAATTTCACATTATATCAAAAAGTAAAAAGAAAAAAAGAAAGCTTTATCCAATTTTACCCACTTTCAGAAAGGGGAAAACAGGAATCTGTACAACTAACCCTAATTCAACTGAAACAACAACCAAGACTGCATGAGCTTCAACTCATCACGCGAAAAAAAAAAATAGAACACAAGTGGAAGCAGTGCATTCAATGTGAATAATTGAATTCAAACAAGTTTGTTTCGAAGAATTAAGGAATTTCTTAACGCACCTTTAAGAGTTTGATAAGAGAGTCTTTACTAGTAGGAGGGTTGTCGAGCTTGGATCCGAGCTCCTTGAGCTGGAGTTGGAGCTTCGAAGCCATGGTCTCTGTCGTTTTCTGTTCCAACAGAGAGTTTTAGGACATTTAGCTCCGGAGGTGTAGGTAGGCTTTTTGTTTCGACAAGAGAGAGAAAGGAAACTACTTCGGAGCTCTTCACTTCAGCACATATTTATCCCCAGATTTACTCCTTAAGTTTCTTTCTTTTCATGTCCCTCTATTTAACCCTATTTCCATATCTTCCACCAAACTTCCAATTATAGCTAGCGTTTAAACATAAATTTTCAAATAGTTTGAAAAGAGAGTTTTGGAGGAGGGTGGCTGGGAATAAAGAAAAGAAAGGTCATGCATATTATACTTTTTATGAATTGTGTCATGTCAATTTTCATAATGAAATTCTTGTATATACATTATGAACAAGAGAGGATGTTTTGTCACAACTAATAAGAGTAGGAAGATTCTTGGTTTGAATCTTATGTTTGATGATCAAAACAGTACTTAGTGCTTTATGTTTCAATGGTTATCGAAAAAGTTTTTATCTTGGTCTACTAACTCTATTAAGGGTTGATGGTGAAGATAGAATCTTTAGCATCAATATAGATGAATCAAAGGTGTGTGTTTGTGATAAGGAATAGAAAAAACAGTTAAGAATTGTCGTCGCTTGTATCATACGCGATCAACTTTTTTCATTCGTTAATATGCTAACTAGAGTATTATGATGGTATGTTTGTCTTGGTAAAGGACAAGACGAGAGAAATTAATGAAACTGAAACAATTTATGTATGTGACCTGAGTTGCAGTGGATCAGACAATGAGGAGTTGTGAGAAGTTGACAAGTTGACGGTAACGGTAGTTGGAAAAGGTAGAGGTGGGTCGAAAAAGAATTGAGGGATGATTGGACATGACATAATACAATTTTGTTTTACCATGGACACAATTATAGTTAAGTGTGCATATAATCAAAAATTAGTGTAGAAGATTAATAAATAGTCGATGCAAGAGACATGAAGGAGACTAAACATGAACAAAAAATCCATTGAATAGGATCATTATCCATATTCTTCCATTTCTTTAGGAAAAAGGTGAGGGCTAGCCTCGTATCCTTATTAGTAGTATAGTTTCTTATTCTTTAGGGTTCGTTTGGCCATGCGATATGGAATCACGATATGATATCATAATATGAAATCATGAGATGAAGTTGAAGTTTCATTTGGACATGCGATATGAATTTTTTGTGTTGTATATTTTCTCATAAACATAAGAATTTCATATGTTATAAAACTATTAAAATAGCCTCAATTGTTTATTCAATCTTATCAAATAAACAAAAATTTATAAAATCACGTAATAAATTACTACAAAGATATTTGTTCTCCGCTTAATTAACTATTTCATCTTACTTTATTTGATCAAACTTTAATTCAATAAAAAAATTAATTGAACATAAATTGTAGTCTACTAGTATTTAATATAAACCTCATACATTGTACAGTCAATCTTCTCACGTTGAACCTACATTTCTCAATCATGTGATCGAAAAGACGAACCAACATTGTTACTTTGAGCCATTTGTTGGTCAATATCATTCACAACTATATTTTTATGCTCATAGACCATAAATATTCATTACTCCTTTGGTATTCTCGCAAATAATTATGTAACACCGTAAAAGTTATGACAATTTTCACTTGTGTGTCAATATCATATGGTTTCACTTGTGTGCAATTACACATTTTCAGTGCATTGATTTCGTGCTAAAATCAAACATATTGGAAGCAGTGATTATCCTACATGCATAACCAATTTTGTCCTTTTTCATATTAAATTGCTTTAAACATTTTCATATATAGCCGAAAGAAAGAGAAGTATTTGCATTATGAAAAACCAAAAAAATATTACTCCCTCCTTTCTTATTTATATGCACCAAATCAACTCATACTTTATCATTTATATTCACCAAATTAGTAAAGATAATAGTTTGTGTCTTTTCATAAACTAGTCATAATATTACAAAAAAAAATATATGTAAGTAGTTTCAAGAAAAGGATCAAAATCTGTCTATTTTTTAATAGAGCCTTTCTTTTGCACGTGAGAAAACATATACATGATAATTTTGTTTTCACCATTACAAATCATATTTAACCGTTTCTTCGATAACTCTGTATTCACTTGGTGGAAATCAGATTTTCCCCTTCTTCTCCGTAGTATTCATCCCTAATTTCATAACTTTGATTTTCCTATTATACAAACAAAAATCAAAATTTGAAGGAAATTTTGAGCAACTTAAGGAAATTAATTTCGAGAATCACTATAAATATACATATTGTTTTTTTTAGTATTTATAAAAACAAGTGTGCAAAGGAGAGTATTGTTCTACAAAAGTTCATCCTACATAATCAACCTTAGTTGAATTAACTAGACTTGTCATCGTAGGATATTTGTTTTCGAATCTTGGCGACGCTAACAAGTCTTTTCATTCTAGGTTGTCACTCTCCTTTTTCATGTACTTTTCTTCTGTCACTCTTCTTCTCAAATATATATATATATATATATATATATAATAATAATAATAATAATAATAATAATAATAATAATAATAATAATAAATAAAAGCTTAGTCAATTCATGAAAACAACTATTTGTCATTGTTGCGCCATGACAACATAGTTGCTTCCAAGAATCGGCTAAGCTTTTAATGGAATTCATAATGAAATTTTGACTATAGGGTTTGATTGAAGAAGAAAGGGAAGAGAAAATAGAAGTCTGATTTGATAAGGAGTTCGGAGGGACAAAAAAAAATTAAGTAAGAAAGGTTCTATTAAAAAATAGGCAGATGTTTGGAAGAATACTAAAAATGTACTAATTCTTGAAACATGAAGGACTATTAATGTTCTATGTTAAAAGAGAATGACTACTTTGATTCTTAACTCAAACATAAAGGATGATTTTGATCCTTTTTTCAAATAGTTTCCAAAGAAAAAAAAACTCAGGGCCGGGTCAGAAGTGAAACAGTGGAGGCCCAAAGTTTGAGAGCTCTCCTGTGTGCTAAAGCCCCAATGTTGAGCAACATTCTTTTCGCAATGGAAGAAGGGAAAATAATGGCAGGTGAAGAAGAAGTGGAAGTGGAAGTCGAACAGCAGCAGCAGCAGCCATGTCCACCGCTGTCGAAGAACGCACAGAAGAAACTGTTGAAGCAGCAACGATACGAGGTCAAAAAGGCGGAGAAAAAGGCATTGCTGAAAGAGCAGAAGAAGAGAGAAGGGGAGCGCAAGCGTAAGGAATGGGAGGAGAAGCTGGCCGGCGCCACCGAAGAGGAGAAACAACAGTTGATAGAGTCAAGGAAGTGCTTAAGGAAAGAGAGAATGGACCAACGCTCAGATGAAAAAGGAAAGAAGATGCAGAGGCTCACTAAAGCTAAAGAAAATGGCCAAAATGTAGTTATTGATCTCGAGTTTGATCACCTCATGAATCCCAGTGAGCTCCATAGCCTCGTTCAACAGGTTTCTTTCTTCTTTTTTTGTTAAGTTTCAATTTTACACTAAACACATTTTTGGTGAAATAATGCCTTTTTCACATAAAATACTTTCGATGCTAGATTCTTGAAGCCTAAAGTCACTGTTTTTGTTTCAATATCCTTTACCTGATTGGTTGTATAGGGTTTCCGTGACAGTTGCAGAATACTTGAATACCCATGGCATGAAGCTGAATCTTGAATTAATTCTTCCTGTTTCTTGCTGCTTTACAAATGCACTTTTATCTTACATGTTCGAAGCGAACAAGCTAAAGCTATTGGACTAATGGCAGATCATGTACTGTTATGCGGTGAATGGAAGGTGTAGTTGTCCTGCTCACCTCTGGTTGACTGGCTGTCAAGGAGAAATGCAAGCTCAGTTGCAAAGACTACCAGGTTTTGACAAGTGGGTAATTGAAAAGGAGAACCGGCCATATATTGAGGCATTCCAAGATCAGAAGGAACGCCTTGTATATCTTACTGCAGACTCAGAAACAACGCTAGACGTCCTTGATCCAAAGCATATATATATCATTGGTGGGTTGGTGGATAGGAATCGGTGGAAAGGGCTAACCATGAAAAAAGCAGAAGACCAAGGGATTCAAACAGCAAAACTCCCAATAGGAACTTACCTAAAGATGTCTAGTTCCCAGGTATGTTCAGTATTGTGAATCAATAAATCATTGAGCTACTTCTTTATGTTGCCTTCAGACCCTGCATTGTAAACTATGTTAATGAGGTAATATCTGAGTGCTTGCAACCTTCTTTATGCTTGACAATTGTGTTTGCTGGTTAAGACGATTATTTAAGGTGTGCTACTACTCTATGTGCCTCAGTTAATTCACCTGAAAAACAGCACTGACTAGTAAGCCTCTCAATATGTTTTGAAGCTGAACACTAAAGAGACTGCTCCCTTTATCTATGCTGGAAGAAAATCTAAAGACTGTTTCTTGACTTGCTATATGAACTTTCTTTAAATGCTTTGCCATGTTTCTGTAGGACATCAATGAAGTGCTATGCTTTTTTTTCCAGATAATATAAAGTTGGGTGCTTTGACCTCTCTTGTTAAAGGATGTTAATAATCAGCAGATTGGATTATTGACTCAAAGTTTTCTAGAGTACTAGGGTTAGGGTCTCCTTAGAGTTAAAACATCGAAATGCTTAACATATGAATGTATTCCGAGGTAAAAGACACATCACTAGCAATAACATGTATAAACTGTTAGTTTCAAATTGTTGCTGGTATTTCATAGTAATTGAAACTTCCTAGAACTGAGAGTTCAGGATCGAATTATTCAAGAGGCACTGGGAGATCATAGGACATACATACTAGTCTGAGAGACTGTGGCTATTCAGGTTTATCTTGAAGCCAAAAGATCTTGTTTGTGTTTCCTTCAATATGCACCACTTTAAGCTATCCAGTTCTATGGTAATAATTCAATATTACCTTGAATCTTGATCAATATATCAAAGATGTTGGACCTCTAATTATCTTATATGTATTTAGTGGCACCATTATCTTTCTAGTAATGTTTTGGTTTATCATTTTGAGCATATATGTTGTCAGAAAAGAAGTTTTTAATATAAGCAACATGATTGATCCAGTAGTGTATCATTGAAATTTGAAGCCACTAGGCAGATGCATGAATAGTGAATCTTATATCTTTTGGCACAACTAATGCTGGCTAATCAACTGATTTTTGTGTGCCCCATCCCCCATCCCCCACCCCACAACCCATCCGCTCTCAACCTATTTTAACCATTCCATTTAAAATATGGGTCAAGCAGTTTTGAACCTGTTATAGAATGGGTTGAAAAGGGGTTCTAAACAGCTCAAGAGCCATTTTCCAGCTAATTTTTCTATCTTAATCAATAGGCATCATCTCCTGCTTCCACCTTCAAATCATCACTCTGTAATATGAAAAAGTCAGAAACCAAATGATTAGAGTAAAAGGATAGCCATAATGGTTTCTCTTATAATAAAGACATTAAATCATTTCTCCTCTACTTGAAAATTGAGATATGTACTGTATTGAGTTGTTTCTGGCTTATGAGTTTAATTATTTTTTTTCCATGCATGTTTAGAATTTCCAACAAAAAGAACAAAATAATTGAAGTCATTACACCTCTAATTTAACATTAATTAAGAAGGCATAATACATAGATAGACACATAAAGGTTAGGTGTATCATGGGGCTCTTGGATCTTGAGAGAACATATGATTGGTGGTAACAAATGGAAAGTCTGAATGCTCCAATTTTTTGTTGTTAGACTGGTAATATGGTCAATAGTAGATTATCTTTTCTCGCCAATAAATTGTTAGTGGCCACTTTACTATATGGTATGTGTAGAAAATTGTGAAAACACTGTTTGTCTAACATGTATTTTTCTTGTGCAGGTCCTTACAGTCAATCAAGTGGTAGAGATACTTCTGAAATACTTGGAGACAGGAGACTGGAAAACTTCATTCTTTGAAGTGATTCCACAGAGGAAAAGATGTGAGGGTGATAATGATATTGAACAGGATGAAGATACGGAAGGGAAAGATGATCACGAGATAAAAATACGTGATATTGAACTGGAAGAAGAGAGTGAAGAGAAAGATGATCAAGGTTCTAAAAGACAGTGCATTGAGAGTTGAAGTTTCAAAAGCTTCCACCAGATCCTATCAGAATAGTCGGTGGTATCATCTTTGTTCACCAGAACTTGTCCTGGAGAGACGGCAATTACAGTGAAGCTCGCCTTATTGAGAAGGTGCTTGGCTTCAGTTTTCTTTTTGCACTATATGACTTTGTTTCTTCCTCGTGTTGTTCCTCATCTTTTTGGGTACATAAGCATGTTGGGAAGAATAATTTTGATGTATTATGCTTCAGCAAACTTTCGATGGCAAACAGATGATATGCTTTTTTTTTCTTTGATAGATTTGACCAAAGTACTGTCCTAGCCAAGTGTTCTTCCTGCACTGTGTAATCCATTACAGAAAATTGATCAAGGCCCGAAGGTGTAGATTGGTTTTAAGGATTTTGCATCAAAATAAAAACAAGTCACAAGCAACCACCAACCGAATACTCAAAATAGACTAGGCAGCATTATATACTATGCTAACAACCGATTGGAGAGGCCACCATTCAGCTCACTTAGTTGAAAAGAAACATTCCTAAACTTTGCAAAGAAGTATCCTAGATTAGGTAACAGAGAAACTTGAAGTTTCAACAACAGTTCAATCAATTCCTTCAGCAGAGAAACTGATCACTCCTCTGTAAGAGAGTCATCACTTTCCACAGCACACTGAGAAGTGATCCCATCCCCCTGCATATAACTAGTGTTGGCCTTTGGTGGTGTACCTGCATGGTGATGAGCTATTGGAGGCAGCAGGTGATAGGGTGGATCAAGCACTGGGCGCTTCTCCCCTCTCAAGGTTACACGCTCACCACCATCAAACTCACGATAACGATGCAGGTAGAAAGTCAAGGGTTCAATGTAGTCATCAAAACCAAGCTTGCTCATTGCCCAAAGCACATCTTCAGCAGTGATGGTCTTACGCTGGCAACGCTCATTGGCTTCACCAGTTACAAAGCTTATGAACTCAGAGACACATTCTTGGATGGTCTGTTTGGAGTCATCAGACATCTTGGCACGGGGAGGAAGGATCCGGCGCATGATTCTAATCACGTTTGCTATTGGCATGAATCGGTGTTGCTCCTGAATGGTGCATTCAGAATCTTGGTTGAGATGAGCAGGCACTCCCATCCGTAGCTTAATTTCCACAACACGACAACAATTTGCATCAAATTCGAATGAAAAAGTATATCATCAAAATCTTGAGATTTTTAATGTGTGTGCTGTTTCAAACTTGGTAGCTAGTTAAGTGAATGTAGTATATAATGTGCATTTGTAAAAGTAAAAGAGAATTAACTTACCAGGTGTAGGAGGGAATGTGTGATAACCATGAGTATCCTCCATTTCCTGAACCACCAACATTATTCTCCATCTTTTCTCTCTGGAGCTCTCTAGATATAGAGTGTGTTATGTGTATATACTAGATAGGCGTGGCCCGTGCCAGCACGGGCCCAACATTTTATATTGGGTAAATTAAACAAAATTACTATTGAATTAAATTACTTATACTAAAATACCTCACTTAAAAAAATAAACCTTTTATTACTAAAACATGGCCATTCAGCCTTTTATATCTCCAAAAATATGGCTGACGCAACAAAATCTGCTTCCTCTTGGTCCTCTCTTTTGCTTCTTCTGCCATAATAGAGTAAATAAAATACCAGTCGATGAAAGATCATTGCATCAGATATCGTACTTTATAGAAGTGTATTTAGCTGACATTGCTAATAATGACAATCAAATTTAAGTTGTAACAATTTAGCCAAAGTACTACTCCAACCTTTAATTAAGGAGATAAATATTTGTTTGAAAATAGAGCAGCAGAACTATGAACATTTTTTTTTTTGAGAAAAGAACTATGAACATTTTTGTCAAACAAGTACTGGACAATGATTTTATAAGTTATACAGACCTTTTATAAGTTATCCTCAAATCTTCGACATAGCTAACTTGAGAATTGAACTCAATCAGTTGTCTATTATATCCATGTAGATCATCTCCTTCTAACTCATATTATTAGTGTACCTTGAAATGAAAAGTAGAATGAGATAGAAGCAGCACAATTATTTTTCAATCTGTAGATGTAAGAATAACATAAAATGAACAACATACTACATTTCTCTTATTCTGCTTTGTTATTATGTTGTACACTATAATAGACATTTATCAATAGGAAGAATAGAAACGGGGTTTGTGTTTGCTAACTAACCTCATTCACCATAGACTATTTTT
Organism: Solanum acaule; assembly: GCA_036250505.1. Lineage (NCBI taxonomy): Eukaryota > Viridiplantae > Streptophyta > Magnoliopsida > Solanales > Solanaceae > Solanum > Solanum acaule. The sequence goes on from JAJOOR010003525.1 coordinate 22,489, forward strand.
TGTTCCTCCTTCGTCTTGAAAGTTGTAAAGCATTGCTTTTAGACAACCTGAGAAAATAAAAAATGTGCTTTTATCTCATTATAATCCTCACATATTAGACATTCACTACAACAAAAACAGATAAATATACACATTCATGGAGTGTTAAAGCTTTTACCGACATTAATTAATTATCATTGGATCTAATGTTGCTATATGCTTTGCGGTTAATTAATTGCCGCTAAAGATCATTTGATTTTCTTCTCATATTCACATGTATTTGGCTACCAATGCTAATAACAATAAAATGTCGCCCTTGACCTTTTTCTTCCTATTTTCTTTACTCGTCGTACATCGCTCTTCTAGTTGCATCTCAGGAAGCAGTTGGTTGCAATTCCTTCCTCGTTACTGCTCCTTTGAGCAGTAATAGGTAGGGATGACAGGATTTGAACCCGTGACATTTTGTACCCAAAACAAACGCGCTACCAAGCTGCGCCACATCCCTTCAATTGTTCCACAGTGTAATTGTAGAGAATTCTTGTCTTGTTTTCCACATGGTTATTTCCTCCATTGATATATACAAATTTCTGCTCATTTCGTCTTTTTGGTCTCATTTAACATATAATAGTAAAGGGAAAAGACTTCTCTTATAGATTATATAGAAAATACTTATATACAGCAAAAACTATTTACTTGAACCTATTTTTCCCTAAGACTTAACAGAAGGGATCAAATCCAATATGCTATGGGAAATAAAACGAATGAAGAAGGGAAAAAAATTCTTCTGAGTTCAATAGGTCGAGTACTTATTAGGCTATTAGCAGAGACACTACCATTGACTCTTGCTTTATAATCTCATTTAAGTACTTTATATGATAAAACTACAAAAAGCTAAACTCGATCAATCTCATCATCCTCTATTGGAGCAGGAATGTTCTGATTCATCATAGTCCCATTAGTTTATTGTATTGATTTTGCTGAAGCACGATCCAAAATGATACTATATATATCGCAAATAGGGAGAAACAAATCATATATATTATTAAAACACGGAATATGGTACATTAGAAATCTAGTGGATACCTTTCTTACAACAAATAAATGATATCCACACAAATCTACTCCAGGAACCACAGGGTCACAACAAAAGCTTATTAACACAATGATTGACGGTTCATAATCTAGGTGAATGCAACTCTCTTCAACTCGTAGTAACCTTCTAGAAGACTGAATTATAGGAGATAATTGCAAACTAAAATCATAAGATACAACAAAAGTTTGAATAATACCTTTGATATATGCTCTTTCATTAACTGGCTCATCTAGTGACCTCTCAACAAGTTCATAAAACGTTGCATTACCTTTGGACCATTAACTTTCTCTTTGTGCAGGTATCTGTGGATGTGCAAAAATCAGAATAGCAGAAAGCAGAACTATGTGATGTGGACATGGAATCCTCTGGGTTGTCGGTTCTAACCATTGCTGGACAACTGCTTCCAATGCTAGTCTGAGGTTTTCATGGATGACTTTCATCAGTTTCAGACAATTCCAACCGTCTCAAATGAGGCCTAAAATTTTCTTCAACGCATTGATAGTAGCAAATTTAACAACAAAACAATCAATATTGAAAGCTTACGCTGAATTTTCAGCCGTCGATATCACTACTAATTTCATGAAAGCACCAAAGAATTTGACAACTCAAATTCTTTTTAAACAATCACCTGAAAGTTGTGATATCATAGCCCACGGGAAAATTAAATCACCTCAAAGCAGAAGCCTTAACCTATAAAGATTAATCAATTGTTTGGGGAAAATACTATATGAAAAAAAAGATATCACGAGAAAAAAATGCCTACTTACCTAAGTCCACGTTCAACTTCATTAGTGCCTTGAATCATCTCCCAAAACAATCAACTCTTGGAACTAATAATAAGCAGAGATCATGATTTGGTTATAACAGAACTTCAAGATTCACATCATTGTAACAAAACTTCAAGCTTTTTGTGAGATTTTTCTTTAAAATGTAAATAGATCAGGACAATCTCTTAGGTACTATCAACTCAGTGTTCATCTTAATCGGAAGCTTTTTAAAAATGTAATGAAGAACTGAAAACAATGAGCAATCTTACCGAACAAAAGAGATTGATCCAGCCACATTAAAGTAGAATGATCTTGAAGAAACTGATATCATCAAAAAAGATACAACAATATCATGAGACAGAAGTGGGGATGGAAAGCGACGGGCAAAGCAGAGTGAAAGAGGGCATGAAAGAAGAAAGGATAGATGGGATTAAACTAAAACAACAACATGGACTGAGTAGTTACTAAAAAAGATAGGCTGCGAAGTAGGCCGAAGACGCAGAATTAAGTGAATATGACCAAGACAAAATAGGGATATAAGTACAAATGATTCAACATTTTTCATAGATCAATAATTGTACTACACATTCCTTTTCTTGATCTACTTTATACCAAAGGGAATTTTAATCAATTTTTCTATTGTAAAGATCGTATAATGTGGGGTTGATTTCTACAACATGTCTATATGAGGATACATTCATAAAAAAAGTTTCATTGTATTTCTCAAATTTAAAGTAATATTCTATTGAAAAAACTCACTGACATATAAATTCACTGTTTTTCCTTTAGTACACATATACATTATTTTCAAGATGGCATCCACAAAATATGTTTGATTCTTTTTAATTGTTCAGTGATACTCATCCGATCATGTGGTAGAATATTTATTTATGATAGAATAAAAACACCATCTTACTCGTAGTGTGTTATTCAAAAGTTGCGTTCATCTATCTTTCTAGTAGTAACTCCACCGAAGTTGGAAGCTAGCCTTTTAAACCACAAATAATATGAATAAATGGCTTGTTATGAGATTAGCCTTTTTTCTCTCTCTTTTAACAGTCAAATACTCAAATGCATTTCTTCACCTAATTGAGGATTGATCTATAACTCAAATCCTAATTAAAAGCTGCTCAAGCATTAAAATTTGTCCAATGGATTAAGAATCAACATTTATATGAATGTAACGGCACAAATTTTTATCTTTTTGAGATATAAAATCCATAGTATTTCGGAAACTTCGAACAATAACAGTATATACCCAAGATGACCCAAAGTAAATGAAGATACTAAAAAATAGGGAAAAAAACTCTTTAAATTCAAAAGAAAACAAAGGTTAAAAGTTAGTAAAAAGGAGATCCCAAAATACTCGTATTCTAGAGCAAATACTTGCAGCAGAAGCTTGGTCACTTCAACTTCACCCCCTTCATTTTTGCCACGCCCCGAGCTATCCTCGAGACGCGGACACGGGACCTAGGACCACAAGTGATCCAAAGCTAACCCTGCTGGCATGATCATGAGCATACTAAACAAAATAAACTGATGCAGAAGCTAAATCATACATAAGATGAAAAGATGGGGAATACCCACATACTATAACTGAGATAAATGAAAACTGATGAGTTTAATACAAGGAAGATATTAACTCAATTCTAAGCTGAATCTATCTATGTCTGAAATAAGCCTCTAAACTGACCAGAAATGTTGGGACATGCCCCAACTAGATCTAGCAAAACTGAAACTAAAGACTAAAAGCGATAAAGATAAACATGTCACTAGTCCTCAAAGAATGAGGACTCACCACTGATGTTGCTGAACTGGAGACCGAAACCGATCTAAGCGTGATCTGGATACTGAGAACCTGAACCTACATCACAAGAAGATGTAGCGCACGTATGCATCCGTACTTGAAAGGTACTGAGCATGCAGGATAGAGTAAAGCTGAAATAACATATAACTGAACAAAGCAATAAAACAATGAAATAATCTGAACATGATATAAATACTGAATACTGAGCTAACTGAATGCAATGACCAATTTATAACATGC